>JABXWE010010638.1:0-46843 GCA_014611495.1 Limonius californicus | reverse complement strand
GAAGTTGGTTGTCGAGCAAACGGATAACGAGTAAATATTTGCGAGCACATTTGCCTGCGAGTAATCAGCAATTGAGCAATCGATGGCGAGCAAACGGCAGCCAGGACGTGGTGGCAAGCAATAGAACTAAAACCATTCAAAATTGCAATTTAAAAAACAATTCTTTAAAAAATCGTAGATTTAGAAGAAATTTAGAAATGTATTTGTTTAAGTCTTATATATAATGCGCTAAAGTTGCGTTTAACAACAATTTCCCTAGAAACAATTTTAGTAATGAATACATAGATTAAAACCGAAAATAAGAAACTGATACACAATTAAATACTTTGTCTCTATAAACGTATGTTAAAATTAAACAGCAATAAAAATTTTTAATTTCAGTACACTATTAAATTAACAGAAATGTAAAAATAAAAATCAATATTATCTATCCTTAACAGAATAATTAACATTTAGGCTTTCGTATTATCTAATATCTGCAATAATTAAAACTAATATTTTACCACGTGAATTTTGCAAATCTCTAAATCTCTCCCAACTTATCAGGTGAGAGCAAATTAGCTAAATAAATCTGATATAATTCGAGGGAATTTTAACTATTTCTGTAAGAACATAAGTTTGGCTGCATACGAAAAAGGAATCACTATTATTTTACACATTATGCATTTTCACAAAATAAGTATACAAAGAATAGAATCTAGATTAGCCATTTTTATTAATTAATATTGCTATGACTAATGTATCAAATCTGTAGCTAGTATAATGAATGTATTTTATTTTCGTTCAGATTTACTTTACATTATATCATTCGATACCACATTTTCTTCTAAATTCCATTTTTAGAATTTCTGTTTGTCCACATTTTAAGTTTATTGTAAAGACATTTTGATGTTAGCTTAACATATCACAACCCTCTAAACATAGATGCACAAACATAATCAACAAACAACTGTGGTTTGCATGTGTATTTTTCGATCCAGGCCTTCAGGACGAACCAAATTAAACAATTTCTTAGGTAAAAAACCGCATTCCATCAGCTCAACTAAGTAACTTAACAAACTGTATAGGGCCTTTATCTCTGAAACCATCTGGTTCACCAGCAAGAGGAACCCGGGTTAAATTAACTGTAGCTAAGGTGGAGGTTGAAAACTTCATTTTTTAGCAGCAGCTGTCGCTAACTTCCAGCAATGACATTCTGTGAGGGTGGTTACACAATCACAATATAAGAATGCGGACAGATTTCGCCAAGAAAAGCATTAGAATATACTTAAGCGAGGCATTGTGTCTTCAAATATATCGCCAAGGCAATTCCGACCTTCCACACGAAACATGCAAGTTCCAATTTTGGTCAAAGGACGGCCTGAGATTGCCCAATTGTCCTTTTATTACTATTTCTTCGAATGCAAAGTTAAAATTATTACATTTCAACGTTGACCGTTATGTGACAAATACCGAAACTATATTTATTGCCCTAGTTTTGGCTTAATTTTCTATAAAATTGTAAAAATTTCACCCCACCAGGAAATCCGTTAGAAAAGGGTGAGATTTATACAAATATTCGTAATTCGTACCAACCCTTCTCGTTATTACAAATCCCCTTTTTTGTGAATTCCTGTAGAACTCCAAACTCACCCCTCGTTTCGTGAGAATCGCAGCAAGAGTTTTTATATAAAATTGTCGAGATTCGATACCGCGGTGATAATTATAGGTTTTTATTCTCTAAAATTTCCTTTAAATACCAACTCCACATCAGACTTTCACACGGAGATTTTTGGTCAGATTCAGAATTCACCTGCGTTTTTCACAAAATTTTGTAAAAATATAACGAGGGCACAATAACGCTGTACCTGTTATATAAAATAGCAAAATTAATCCAAACGCTCGGGCATAGAAATAGGGATTATGTTTTCTTGATAGGGTGGGTGTTTGTGCTAGTTTTTTTATAAATAAAATTCAGTCTAGCGTAAAACTTGTTCTAAGGAATTTTTTGTGGATGTATTATTTAAAAAAAGGACTCAAAAGTCCATCATGATCGCAGATTTTACACTTCACAGTGTAAGAACGGCGCTAAAAAGGTTACGGCGAGTTGTATGCAGGCGTTCGAACTTCCCAGAATCGCAAGTTTATGGATCTGGCTTTGTGAGAACTGAAATAAATCATACATAAAACTGCTATAAAACTGATTTCACATTAAGAATCGCTAATTTGCATTACGTATTCTCCCTCACATTACAATTAGCTGCCACTAATTGCATAATAAAATGCAAGCAATAAGAAGAACACGCCTTCGCAACCTTCCAACCTCCACCATGCAACAGTTACTCATGCAAGTTTCTATCAACCGTACGTGCTATTTAGCACAACGCTAAAATAAAGACCAAAGCGAACTGCTGAATGCAAATGAAATTTTATTTGGGCACAGCTAATGAAAAAAAAATAATTTGAATTGAGAATTTCTCGTATCTTTTTAATAAATATGTATATGTGACATCAGTTCAATTCCAACTAATATGTTTGATATTAACTACAAGGATTAATATTTGAAATATTTGCACTAATCTGTCTAAATCAGTGTTATCAAAGCTTTAACACTTCGATCAAGACACGTAAGTACAACCAATTCAAAGTAAACTCTAAATATTTACATATTTTATCTGTACCAGAGACTATAATAAGTAACACGAAACTGTTATTACAAGCGGTATCAATAATGCTCTTGTTTGTTTGTTGTTTGTAAAACAAATTGAAACTCTTTCCTTAACAAGTCTCCCGCAGCGCCGGGTGAAAATACTTCTCGGTAAAAATGCCACCGTCGAAAATAGCGCCATCAAAAACAGCTCTGGGCAAAATTATGCTAAAATAGCGACACCGAAAATAGCGGCCCGGTAAAAATGTTACTACTGAAAATAGCACCACCAAAAATAGCGCTGGATAAAGGTGACGCTGAAATAGCGCAATTAATTATAGCGTCGGGTAAAAACAGGGCTAATTAAAAATGACGTTAAAATAGTGTCTTTAAAAATAGCTTTGTGTAACTATTCCACCCAGTGAAAATGTCAGCGTTGAAAATAGCGATAGCCATCAGAAGGGACGCTGAAATAGCGCCATCAAAAACAGCTCTAAGCTAAAATTATACTGAAATAGCGGCATCGAAAATAACGTTCAGTAGAAACAGCGCTGAGTAAAAATGTTGCTAAAATAGCTTCGTCAAAAGCAGCTTCATGTAAAAATAGCGCCCGATATAAATGTCACCGTAGAAAATAGCACCTTCAAAAACACCTCTGGGCTAAAATTATACTGAAATAGCTACATCGAAAATAGCTTCTAATAAAAACAGCGCTGAAAAGTTGTCGCTGAAACAGCGTCAAAAATAACTTGGGTAAAAATTACGCCCTATAAAAATACCACCGTTGCAAATAAAACCATCAAAAATAGCACTGAGTAAAAGTGGCGCTGAAATAGCGCCATCAATTATAGCGTCGGGTAGAAACAGCGCTGAGTAAACATGTCGCTGGTATAACGTTGTCAGGAGCAGCGCCGAGTAAAAATACCGCCCGGTAAATATGTCACCGTCAAAAATCGTGCAATGAAAAACAGCGCTGGGTTGAAATGATGCCAAAATAGCGCTTCCAATATAGCGTCTTATAAAAAAGGCGCTGAGTAAAAACGTTCCTGGTATACCATCATCCAAAGCAGTATCAGGTAATAATAACGCCGAGTAATTTTATCGATGAAATAGTGTCGTCAGAAACGACGCTGGGTGAGAATAGCGCTGAGTAAAATTTTTGCTGAAATGACGTCGTTGAAAACAGCGCTGGGTTAAAGTAGCACCGGGTAGAAACGTCACAAAGAAAACAGCGCTGAATAGAAATTGTTCTGACTGAGCACCATCAAAACTAGCGTTGAGTAAAACCGTTCCTGATATACCGTCATCCAAAGCAGCATCAGGTAATAATAAGGCCGATTAATGTTATCGATGAAATAGCGTCGTCAGAAACGACGCTGGGTGGGAATAGCCCTGAGTAAAATTGTTGCTGCAGTAACATCGGCAGAAACAGCGCTGGGTTAAAGTAACGCCCAGTAGAAATGTCATAGTCGAAAACAGCGGTGAATAGAAATGACGCTGAATTAGCACCATCAAAAATAGCATTGGGTAAAAACGACCCTGAATAAAAATGTCGCTAAAATTGTCAGAAACAGTACCTACCGAGTAAATTAGCGTCATTAAAAACAGCTCTGTGAAAAAATAGTGCTCTCCGGGAAAATTATCACGGCGAAAATAAAGCACTGGATAAAATTGACGCTGAAATGACGCCATCAAAATAGCATCATGTAAAAAAGCACCGAGTAAAAATGCCGCTGAAATAGCGTTGGTCAAAATTGTCGGCGCCAAAACTAACAATTTACTGTGTTGCACCGTAGAGAACGTGGTGGTCGTTCAGTTGGCAGAGCGCTCGTCTTCTGAGCAAAATGTCTATTATCTCTTGGGTTCAATCGCCTAGCATTATCATGCAACGTATAAAAATCTTGTGCTGCAACCCACCACACACAATTCTCCAACCCGGCTGGCATCTGTAGAATATTCATACCAAAACGTTTTCTGAAATTTCTGCGGTGTGGATCCTACGTTAAATTATAGGTGTTTCTATTTTAGCGTGGCCAAGGCAATTCCGGTACCCAATAGAGAGACGGGAAATACTGTTGGCAATTCTAGAGAATAGGTAAATTACAATCGCACATTTGACTTGACCTTTGAAATATTGAAATTACATAAATACCTAAAATTACAGTAAACCCGCATCAACTATTTTTGGGACACATCATTTTAAATTTTGTTTTAGTTCGTTTAAAGGGTTTATTTCACTTCATAAATATTATAATAAACTTAGACATTTAAATTAGTAAAGCCGATTTATTTGTTTAAGGATTCTTGGAAATGCATGTACTGCGTACCCAACTGGAATGGTGTCGAAAATTTAAGAATGAAAAAAAGAGAACTATGGATGAGCCGCGACCAGGTGCACGGTGTACTGCATTAACGGAAAACAATATGGCATATGTAGAAGGCCTTATTAGCGAAAATCTTCGAAGTTCAATTAGAGATATTTCAGAAATTGTTGGTGCGAGTGTAAGATCTGTCCATAGTATTGTTCGTAATCTGAGTTACAGCAAAGTTTGTTCGCAATGGATTCCTCGTCTCTTGTCTAATGAACAAATGTAACACCTCTCACACACTATAGGCAAAATGGTAATGACTTTCTTCTGTCAATAATTGCTGGTGATGAAACTTGATGCCATTACTACGAGCCATCCAGTAAGTTATCGTCGATGCAGTGGAAACATTCAAGGTCACCACCACCGAAGAAGTTTAAAGCACAACCTTCAGCAGGCAAGGTGATGTAAACATGTTTCTTCGATCATGAAGGACCCTTGTTATAGAGTTATAGAGAACCTGGAGTGAATAGCAATGCAAATCTGTACAATGAAACTTTGAACAAGCTTCATCAAGCAATAAGACGGAAACGTCCAGAAAAAATTACGCGTGGGGTCATTTTGCTGCACGACAATGCTAGACCTCATATTGTTAATGTGGTAAAAGAAAATCTCCAACGAAAGCAATGGAGGGATCTATCGCCTTGCAATTTCCTTATTTTTGGACCGCTGAAAAAGGCGCTAAAAGGTCGGTATTTTCAGTCTGACGCAGAAGTACAGATAGCTGTGGAAGACTTCTTCAATCAGCAGCCACAAGAATTCTATGAGCAGGGTATACGTCGGATAGTAAATGGAATAGGTGTCTTAACTGTATTAATTATTTCAAATTAAATTGTTGAATAAATTTTTTATGAAGCAAAGATGGGTTTCAATTGAACACACCTCGTAGTTTTCAAATTAGAGAATTGAGAAATAACATTTAATTTGAATTATAACAGCCGGAAACACCGTGGTATCGAAAATGCACTTATCTTATCGAATGAAAACGTCAAACTTCTCTTTCCGGTTGAGAATTACTTTGAAAAGGTTTAATTTCATTTCATATTTTATGAGTCTCTAAATTCCCGCTTTGTGAGTAGCAGAGTTTAAATTTTAAATATTCAAAAATTCACAGTAGATCTCAAAGCCAAGCTTCGCGCATGATTAAAACAACCGTTTTGTATACCTTTAAGGCCACTGTTGGGTCACAGAGATTATCAAAATTCTTAGAGACGTAATTTACGTAAATTGATTTTCAATTTTATTAGAAGAGAATTTTAATAATTGTTTTTTTTTCAGGAGTGGCTGTATCCTATTATAAAGTTCTAATGCTAAAAGTTATTATATTTTTGAATAACAGGGAACCAAACATGAAATTTTTAAAATTTCTAGTATTCAAAAGCAAGGTTCGTGAAGAGGAAAATGACAAATATTTTTATAGGCGTTTCATATCTCTGATACACTATTTAAAAAAAGGTTGAAACATTAGAACTAATTTCTGTAGCAATCCTTTTACGCGAATCAATAATTTTAAATTCTTTCATTTAATATTACACAAATATTTTAAATCAAACTTTATTCTCGTCGTTAACGTGAAGATATTTGTATGAGTTATCGAAACTGATCGGGCATTGTCATTTTACTTGTTATGCTAAAAGTAATTTTACCGTAGACTGACTTTCCAGTATGCCAGGATTACCTAGTTTTAACAGTGGCACTTCCGAACTGTTAAGAAAACAAGGATTTGTCATATGCAGATGCACAAATCTTTTTTAGAATAACACGACAAGGTCATTTTACAAAAAGCACAACAAAAACTGCAACTTCTTAGCCCACGCATAAAGATTTCACTTGCGTGTGGTAACAATGCGACCAAACGCGTTAAATTCCATTGGGCTTTTGTTAAAATATTCCTGACCATCCCTGTCGGCCTACCTAAACATTCTAAATATGCTAATGGGGCTCATCTTTTTCACAAAGGCCGAAATTTGCTTTCGAAGCTTTGTAAAGCCAGCACAGGTATACAGGTAAAAATAGGAATATGTATCAAACTTAACTACTTCGAGGAATGAATTATTTTAAAATAGAATATAAATAAATAGGAGAGAAAATTCACATTGTATCAATTTAAATAGGCCAGAAGTTAAGGAAAATATAATAAAATAACTTTAAATATTGAAGTAAGTGATAATAATAAAAATTTCAATAAGGGCGTCCTAAACGACGTGTACAAAATTAGAGATTCAATCTGTGATTACCTAGTTCTAGTTCAATGCCGAAGATGCTATTCTATTAAAACTTTAAAGAAGAATAAATTTATAATATTGAAAATATCCTTTTAGATTTTTGCATAGAATGAACATAATTTATGAATATAATACCCGTTTAGCCTATACAAAGCAAAATACAGATTAATTAAAATAAATTTAACTGCATCAAATTCAAGAAGACGATAATTATGAACCATATTATAAAAATTCTATTAAATATTAATAGCCCAAAAACGGTTAAAAAACGATCAATCAATGATCAGGCCGCCATTTCGTAAAGGATTAAAAAAGACATGGGTAATCTAAGCCACGTGGCGGCGGTTGGCTAGTTGGAATTGTAAATGACACAACCCTTTGACAATTGGATTCGTTTTAGAGCACCATTGAACGGAACGCGTGTGTCGAGATTGCGACAAGCGCCTTATGCCCTAATAATTCCTTTGCCTGGCCTTCTCATGGCGAACGAAAATAGTTCTATAGAACTTCTTCCTTTGACAAAACCTATGTTGACATTTAAAAGCAGTCTTTAATGTTTTGCTAGTTGAAGAAGTGTTTCCTCGTAAAGAGTTTACGTTATTTTTTTACATACGGTAAGGGAATACTTTGTTTGCAGAATATGTTCGTTCTGAATGAAAGTAAATCTCAAGTTAATTCTAAACTAATGGTTACAGCGAAATGTATCAATTAAATCAGCGTTTATGTGATTGTGTGGTCGAAACCTCATAATCGTTATAACTTGAACCTTTCTTTTCCCTGTAAATAATCTCCCGGCCAAATTTTTCCGGTATTATTGAATATTCGATTATTGTGATGTAAGCGGTGTGGAATTGGGACAACTTATTTTTTCTGCCTATATTGTAAAATAATTTAGTTTAAAAAGGTTGTAAGTATTAAATAAATACATAAGCTACGTTTGCTTTATAATATAAAACTAACCGTTTGGGGGCAAATCATAAATATAATGTAATCATGCGAAATATTGCCTACAAATTATTAAACCTTAATTATTAGTGCTGAGAACAGAACAATCTTATTGCAATTTTCAAAGGTTAAGAGTAAGAATTGTCTATATTGTAGAATATCTACCTGCACAGATTCGTTTTCAATTGGATTAAAGTGGAGAAACAAGTGGTTATTTGCAATATCTGATAGTCTTTAAAGTTAGCACGTTAATTACAATTCATCTTATACATACAGACTGTCCCATTAAGAAAGTACCGATAAATAATGTAGATATATTATAAATTTTAACCTAGGTATACAAAACATATATATTTATGTATGACATCTACATAATTACATTTCTTCCTACATGCGCTAAGTCGAACATTTGCTTGACTGTTACGTCATTCGTCAATTCTTTTCTTAGATAAAATGCCTTGAATATTAAATTCAACGGAGGCAGTGGCTTATTCTCCTTTTTCCTTTATATAATATAGGCCAAACACCTGTTAATTACCTATACTTAGCATGTTCTGTGAAACCTCTTTGCACATACGCCGAACAGGAGACTACTGACTAAGCTAACCCGTTGAAGACAATATAGAAGTTCAACTACATGGTTTACGAATGCTCAACATGTTCGCATAACAACCAGGACCTACAGCTTTAGGCTCCCCACCTAGTCAACAGTGGAAGTCTAATGGTGTTCCACTATACTGAAAATAGCAATTAGTTGACGAAATATGTATTTAAGTGTTGGAAATATATCTATCGTAAGAAGTTTTATAAGTGTTTGTATACCGACATTACATAATTTTAACATGTTCTTCTAAAAATTGATCACCATAAATGAAACAACCAAAATATCCCTTAACTTTGTGAATGTGTGTCTAGGCCGTATTGCATGTAATATATTATACAGGTTGCTTTTTAATCATTAGAAGTGATAACAGAACGTAATCTCCCAATATTACCCAGAAATTCCAAATGTTGCTTTGACAATTAAATATGTTTCAGTTGTATGTTTTAGTGAAATATTGGAGGAGACTGCAAGATTCTAACGAGAAGAAGTACAGTTTAAAACATGTAAAACACTTTCAATACCTTGTTCAACATCAAAGACACTAATCATTTATATTACATTATTGATTAGGCATTTACAAATAACATGGTTCACAGTGTAATTCTGTGTATGTAAAACAGACAGTGATAAATTTTGATATTAAGTATAGAAATATGTGTGTTGACATAAATATAAAGATTCAGAAGATGAATCAAACCATGTCAAACACTTGCTGGAATACAATCACTTATTAACATTAAGTAACGTGATAAAATGTTCACATTTTTATGATCATTAACGTAAATTGGATATATTAGAATTTATATATACGGAAAATCCATATCTATAACAAGGATAATTATTAGAAGTTTTGGAACAGAAAAAACAAGACTAACAACAAGTGTACTGTTTATACAATCACATTTATATTGCATTCTCTAATGATGGTGTGTTAACACGTGATAATAAGTATCAAGCAAATAAAAATGTGTGAAATCTTTAATAGTATTATATTTACGTAGGTATTAATTAATCTATTTTGTTTTGCTTACTTTCAGAATTATTCCTAATCAAACCCTTTTAATAATCTTAACTTGGTAAAATGCAGGTACCACACAATAGAAAACATTAAATGCACTTTGACGGTTAATAAAAAATTAAATCTTACATTTTGCCAGAGAATCGCCTTTTCCTATTTTGCCAATTTCGATACAAAAACACAAAATAAACACATACGTGTATAAAGTTTTATTGTTCTTTAAGTGATAGTAATTTTGGAGTTACGCCTTCATTTACGAGTACCTAGTCCCATTTTAGTAAAAAAGTTCTTGTAAATTCTCGTTCGAAAATGCACCGTTACAATAATACAACCCTTTAAAGTTTAAAGTTCAAAAATTTAACAAACATCCAGAATATGTCAACCGGTTCGTATAGCAATGAACTAAATATTAGACATTTCTAATAGTTTTTCCAAATTCACATCAAAACAATTGATTAATTTAACAATTTTTGTATAGGAAATAAAATGTAGAAAACAGCCATTAAAAATAATATGTAAAAATATTGTTATGTTAACGAAACTATCGTCGAAGTTATCAAAAACAGTGATCAGAGAGATAACTGCAGAGAAATGTAACACAGCGTTTTAGAAAATACGTCCATAGAAACTGCTTTATCTTAGCATGATCTTGGGAATCACATCCCGAAGTTTGTCGCTGTAATTTTTAAACACCCTGTATAGATATAAACAAACTAGTTTTAAAATAGTTCATTTGGTTTACTAGCACTGTCAAAATGCTGTTCTTAGCGACTTTCTCAACTGTAGTAAAATGGATGAAATGGTTGAAAAACGGTATATATAGATACCATACGTAATGTGCTGCACCTAGAACAAACGTTTGTAGCTTTTGATTACATTTATGACAGTGAACTAATAACAACTGTTTAAAATACAATTTGTATGTAAGTATAAATCATAAATGAAAAATTAGATCTTAATTCTATGTAACTACAGAATATTATTTTTCACGATTTCTTCTATTTAATTGAAGTTGCAACTCAAAATCGAATTTGAAACACCCGCGTAAAAGCGCATCGACGGCCGGCGAAGGCAGTTCTAACATCCCCGAAGGTGGGGCGGGGGACGCCGAAACGTCGAAAAAAAAACGTAAAAATCGGCATAAAAACTTAACCGGCTTCCCCTTCGGGGATATTAGAACCGGCCGTCGATGCGCCGTACTTATGCGAACAGATTGAGCTCGCGACCTACCAGCTGCGATGACGTGGACACGTGCTGGACGTTGATTCGTGTTTCGACTTTTTACGCCCCTGGCGGCCGAATGGTACAAGCTACGGGAAAGTACCATAAGAAAAAATTGTTGTCCTCGACGAGGCCAACAACATATCCGGACCGCAAATCGCAAAACTTTCCGGGTGGTTTCTTTCTTCCATAAACTTGTTATTTTCAATCACCTGTCATCCTTTTCTGGATGAATATTTTTATGAAACTCAAGGATCAGACGCAGAATTAAAATATCTTTCAAATAAAGTGTCACTTGGCCCCCATTGCCGTTTAAAACATAGTTCAAGATGGCGCCTAGCCGCTATTTTGAAAGCTAGAAAATTTAAATATGTACTAAAAAGTAGTATTTAACCTCCCATTAAAGTATACAAAATTTTGTGAAGAAATATCACGTCTTTCAGAAGTTAGTAGGGTGGTAGGACATTTTACGACCGCACTGTAAAATATCGTTCCCGTTTAACAACAAACAAACTTTGATATTCTAAAATTTAGTATAAATCCCAAATTTATTTTATATTATCTCATCCGAAATTCAGAGATTGGATGTTGTAGCTGTTGTGTCCTCTTTCCCCATATAAGCTCGATAAAATTCAGGACTGCTTAAAGGTCACTGCGTTACATTAATACTGCAATATGCATACCATTTCTTAACTGTTTTTGATTGCGGAACGCTATCCTGATGAAAGATAAATTTGTTGTTTGGGTACAATTTTTGAATATTAGGAACCACATTTCTTCTTCTTCGAGTACTTTATCTCTTACGAGATTCTTACCTCTTAGAACCATATTATCTGCAGAATCCACTGTTATTTGTTCATCCATAAACTGTAAAATTACCAATAGATTTACCTACATGCTACCCCTAATCGTCACCTCTGCGTAAATTTAATCCCTGAAGATAATTTTCCACCAGTCTAATCTTCTTCTTCTATCTAAACTAAGCGTTTCTTCTCTTCCAAGCCAGCACGTATAGTCGTTTTGCAATGAATTAGGAAGAGTCAGCATTCAAATTTAATTTTAAATTATTGTAACAAGCCGGTAAAAATCAAAGTAAGACTTCGCTTTCTACAGCGTTTCCGAGAAATAAAGGGCGGTTCATCATTTATTGTTCCTGATATAGAAGGAAATGACATAGCTATTTGAAACAACTTTATTTCTCAACATAATCTCGTAGAAGGTTAAAATACTTAGTACAACGATGATGCAGAGCTTGAATTCCTTTAGAAAAATCTCTTTGTCCTGCACTGTAAACCGCTCATTAACAGCCGCCATTATCTCTTCGTCATCTGAAAAATGAGTTCCTCGAAGATGTTCTTTTAATTTGAAAAACAGGCGACGAGATCTGGCGAATATGGGGGTTGTTCTAAAGTTTCAAATTCAGCATGGTGCAGAGCAGCCATAGAAACAGCTCTTGCGAGCGGGAGCGTTGTCTTGGTGGAACTGAACGCCACATTTAAATTTTCCACGCCGTTTCTGCTTTATAGCAGTTTTGCGTAATAATCCCCGGTTATTGGGTTATCACGAGTTAAATAATCATAAAAGAAGAACTCCCTCAGCATCCCAAAACACGGTTGTCATTGTCTTTCCGGCCGATGAAATCATACGAAACTTTCGTGGGGGTGGAGAACCACAATGCTGCCAGTCCATATATGTCGTTTTGACTCTGGATCAAAGTCATAATTCTAGGTTTCATCTACAGTTACAAATATTTCCAAAATCCATCTAAATCCATGTCCATTAATCTCATATTGCTCGCATCAGTGAGAAACCTGGCCTCCTCCGGACCAGGTGACAACATTTTCGGAATCCATCGTATGCAGACTTTTTTCAGACCCAATTCCTCGTGCAAAATGTTCTGAACGTTTTCAATGGAAAAGTCACATATCTCAGCAATAAATCACTCAGTACCATATCATGGAATAAATCAATATTGTCTTGAGCGACAACAGTGACTTGAAATTTGAAATCGCGGCACCAATTCTTAATTACCTACTTGATATGACAAGGTACAGTCATCCAACACTCCGGACATATTTTTATAAACTTCCTGCGTTGATAAACCTTCCTTGAAAAGGTATTTTATCACAGCCCTTGTCTCGAATTTTTCCATTTCCACAAAGTCACCAGAACCACAGTAATATTAAATGTATAACTTTTCTAAGCAAGAAGATAGGTACCTGCAATTTGGCATATTTTAAAGTCAATTACTGACGTTTCTAGGAAAAAATTATTAATTTGCCGGTCAATGCCTTCTATGTTAGGGACAATAATTGATAAACCATCCTGGTATGTAAGCATAAGCTCTAAATGTAATCGCAGTAAAGCGTCTTCGTATTTTTACATGTCTTCTGTATCGAGGCGGTAGTAGTCGGATTGGAACAGTCTTTTATTAGTTTATTTATATATCCATATGATTTTCCAACCGTAGATTTTAGCATATCAAGACCAAACATTAAATTAGATCGTAGTATATTTGATAATTCCTTTCCATGCCTTCTTTGTGGTTCCAAACGACAATCCACAGATTTTCACCTCACATAATAACTGTCATGGAAAAATTTGCTAATAATGAAGAAAGCTTTGTAGATATTTATATTACAGATATATACTTTGTTTTAACCTAATAAAACAGTAGACGTTCGAACATTTAGTAGCCAGATATTAACAAATTTTAAGTTTCTATCGCGGTATTTAATAGAAATATAAAAATGTTAGGTACCTACATAGAAAACGGTAAATCGTGTTAAAATATTTTTATTTAAATGTATGATAGCTTTAATTGGCTTTAAAGAAAACTTACTATTCGAATATACAGGTGTTAGGGTTCAAACATAGAACACAAACGTTTAAAGTACACAACTTTAAATAAGTAAATTATTATTATTATTATTATTATAATCATATTCCCTTTTACCTATTCGGTGTCGGGTTTAAATAAGTAAATGCTGATCGCAATTCAAATCGAGCACACGAAATGCAGTCTACAAAAGTTTGCCTATTCAAAAGAAAGATCATCATCATACCCTGGTCGAGGTGAGTGAGGGTTATACAACTACCTGCAATCCCTGACCACCCCCGTATTACCGGAATATCTCGAACAGACCTCAACGTCAGGCGGAAATACGCAAAAACGCGCCTTTAGTTGGAAACAATGGCATACAAAACATTGTCATCTGCTGTAACTAAGAGCGGTTGTAAAACTGTCGATATTTATTGTTCTCTTTCTATTAGGCTTAATAGATAATCTGAGATGATTCTAGTTTCATGATTTAAGCCGTTACTTAGTACTTGGGTCTTAACAATTTACATAAGTCAAGTCATTGTTAGAAAACAACGAAACTGCGTAATTTTAAAGATAAGTTTTAAAGCGCATTTGCTAGTTTGTGCGACAGTTCGAAAACATATTTCGATTCTTTTGTGTTTACTACCTAAGTGTTTATCAAAAATCGATTTAAGCCTTAGTTCGTTATAGAACACCACATTGTGTGTATGACCCAAATTCGTGACGATAAAAAATCACAATTTTATGCGAGCTTAAAAAAGCACAAATGCAGCAAAACTGCCCCTATTCTCGATTGCCCTAAGACCGAACACCGCCTCGCAAGAAGGGATCGTTTTGCCAAGGCTAAAATTTATTTTTACACAAAAAACTAAGTAGGTCGCAAGGTAGGTGCATAAAAGCCTTTTAAGATTCCAATTTCCTGGGAAAATTATTCTCACAGCCACCCCATACCGATTCCACAATAAATACATCCCTTCGAAATTTTTGCATCCCTTTCAGGAGGTTTTTATCCTAACATATCATTTATACAAGTTTTTGTGCGCTCATTTGGGGTGGTGTTTGTTTGGCGCTTTGAAGCTTCGCGTTTTTATATTCCGCTATAAAGATAATTATCATAAAATAAAAATTGGGGATCTGATTGTAATTCCGTCCGAACCCGCTCCGGAAAAATAGCGAACTGCAGATATATTATGGCATATACGGAGTTGTATTGATTTTAATGTCCGAGCAGACAATATCCACCCTTATTTTTCTTGAATATTGGATCGCATATTGTGTATGCGGATTCGCAGTACGTCCTTCAATAATAAACACTGTTATATTAAAGGTAGTCCGCTTCGTACGATGTTGTAAAAGGGGTAACGTATAACGCGCTCGCCCAGGATAAACCAATTATCCTGCAGGACCTCTCGAATTATTTACCAAATTTTATTATTTCAAATCCTACATTTCACTCCATTTATAAGTTCTAATCCCGCCTCGAGTTTTCTTGAATGCCATGATTTCTTTATACCTTCTTATTTTTAGCAAGAAGTTATGTAACTCGTACCTATATTTGCTTTCTTCCTTTATTAATTTCGCCGTTAGGTACCTCCGTATCACTCAGATTGATATCAAAATCGTACGCCGCCAATAGAAATCCGTTTTAAAATAAAATATATCTGGCCTCCGCCACCCCTGCCGGTGTTAAGGGTAGATAGATCGCGCAATTGGTGCATATCTAATGTTGGTTCGCGGCTGCGCTGCTCAAGGGGCTGATATCAAATCTGAATATGCGTGGATCACGTCGAGACCTTATATACACGAAGGAGAAACTCGCGAACTTCTTGTATATAAACCTGCCGAAGAAAAGGAGGGACGATGCTTTATGTATCCCAGACTTTTTTCTTGATATTTCATTGATACCTTGTTTACTTTAACGTTAAATAAAATAGGCCAATTTCTTTCATTTGTTGTAAGTACATATGTTTTCCTGATGACTTCAATTAATAAAAACTAATATAAATGGGAAAACATCTAATCAAGATATTGTTAGAACTGTAAGGCTTTAAAATATAAACCAACATATTTTAGAATTTGATTATTATTGTGTCGTTAGAATGGGAATCGGTAAGCAACCACGGTTTGCAATAAAATAAAATAATATTACAAACCAATGCAATAAACAAACTTTAAAAAATGAAGATGATGAATGGACACATAAAGGAACCTACCCAAATCATAATATTAATTCAAATTGTTAGTTTCCTTTTTGCTATAAAACACCGAAGGTATAATTTTACAATTTATAGTTTGTAATTATCATCCCAAAATTGCAATTTCCTTAAGAAGCTACTGAAGTGACTCCAAATAAGCTAAAATAAGCGTTTTCATTGCCACCATAGTTACATTAGTAGGCGACATTTCCACATGGTGTTTTTTAACTAGTAAGCAACAGTTCTAAGATTAAAATAGGGTGAAAAATTATCAACAAAATCATAAATAAGATGATAAGAGGTTGCCAAAAGAGTGCAAAAATACTGTAAAATTAACGTACATTTATGACATATTTAGACTTAATTTATTGAATTGTTTTTCCGTTTTATTACAAACTACAAATCCATTAAAATATATATAATGCATACAGATAATGTCAAGAATTACCAAATTTTCTTACAATCAGAACAATTGCCAAGATTCTTTTACCAATTTAGTTTGTCGTATACTATCCGCATTATTTCATACATTGGCTGCAGTTCGATTGCCAGCGTTCAGATAGATAGCCGTATGCCCCGTAGCAGACAAAAAATCGAATATACAAGTTTTTCGATGTAAAAAATTACATTTTATTTAATTACCAGATCGGTTTAGAATCCCCTTTAACTACCTAACCTAATCTCTTAAACTTCCATATTCCAGTCTAAAACTACTCCTATTATATCAGTTATCGTAAACTGCTTAAAAGTCTAATTATTTTACAATATTACTTCTGCAGGAATATACTCTTCAGAACCCTAAATAAATCATAAGTCTAAACCTAATAACAACCTTATTAAATGCAATATACAGTAAGACCCCGTTTAGCGCTTAGGATGCACTACTAGAAGCCAAATGGCGAAATAAAGTAGCGTTATACGGGGTCATTTTAACACATAGGTACTAGTAAATAGCGATAGGGGAACGCGCGACGAAGAATAAACAAGTTCTACTTTAATTTTAAATCGTGTGTATATTAACTTGCAAAATATATATACCTAGCAGAAAAAAATTAATGAAAGAGACAGCGACCGCGAGACTGACGAGGTTTCACTCGTACTCTTTGAACAATCTTATAGTCTTGCACTTTGCTGTGTGCGCTTATATTTCTTTGGTAGAAAACTACGTAAATGCGATCAAATAGTTTATATTTTGTAGGTGACGCTACAATCTGTACGGGGAAAACAAATGCACGGGACAAACATAGATTTATGGTTTAGGGGAATTACAGCGCTACGCCGAATCGTCACCGTTCGCTGATTGCTTCGGCTTCGGGAATAATCGTATTGTATACGAATCAGGGGAAATACCGCGATAAATTGAGTGAGCGCCTTTTTAGGCTTCGAGCAGTACCGCGTTATATCGAATCATGGAATATTTACCGATTTTTTAGAGTTCTGGAAAAGCCGCGTTATATCAAATCAGCGTCAATCGGGGTACCGATAAACATGGCCTTAGTGTATTACATCCTTTTTCGTGTATAACCAGTATCCTACAATGGAATAATTATTATTTCTAACTTTAATCGCTGCTTTCGTACCCTAAAATTTTAGAACATAAAATGTTGATAATGTTAAATATTACATATATATATATATATATATATTATATATATATAATATATATATATATATATATATGTATATTTTTGAGAGTTGATTTCTGTAGGTACCTATAGGTACCTACAGAAATCAACTCTCAAAAATCCTAAATAAATTATACCTAATCCTAATAGAGTCTAATGAATGAAGTATATTACAATCCGTATTAGTGTATAACCAGTATCCTACAATAAAGTAATTAGTATTAAAAGTTTTAATAGTTTAATACACATTGTTGTGGAAGAAAATCATATTTCACGCTAATAATCGCTATAGATATTGTAACCGTCACGTAAGAAGACTTAATTGATGATTAACATAATCATTGCATACATTGTTCTAATAGTTCTAATTATCACTGTAATTAATGGTTGCAGTATCGTATCTGCATACAAGTATTAAAATAAATTAACTTATCGTAACCATTGGTAGAACTAAGTATGTTTAAAATTCGTTGAATCACGAGTACTTTCATAAATAAATTAAATAATGGATTAATAACAATAGCAACTTTTAATCTGCTAATATTTGTCAATAAATATAAGAAAAACTGTTCAGTATTTAAGCTTTAGATTTATTGCTTTATTAAAGCGAATTATGTACGATTACTACAGTACACTGGGTGGAAGATTTTACCGAACCACTAAAAGTATTCCTTTTATTGTAAAACATAAAAATTGAAGCAGAACTAGAAATGTATCTATATTTAACAAGAATTTACATTTAAACATTATTTTTACATTTTTATTGCAAGAAACACGTTTCGTTTAAGATGGCAACTAACAAATTAAGCAAACATGTGCAACAAAAACAAATACTTACAATAACGTACGATTTTTAATCACACATACCAAGTATTGATTTATTTAATTTGTTTCTAGTGTTTTTTTTTCATTTTGTTTCCGAACTAGTTAATTGGATAAACGAAATACATTTTCTTTACAGTGTATGTTTAAAGTAAATTAATATAAAAATCCATTTACATTATCGCATTGTATTTGAATGGGCTCTGTTAAACTTTCCTTACTATTTCTGTACATCATTTGTATATCTACGTCAATGGAAAATATTATCTTGCTGCATAGGAAGGTTTTTAATATGGTCAATTACAAGATAAGCAAATATTGCAATGCTTACAATTAAAGCAAAAATATTGCTTTGGATTTTGTATTATCTGCTATCTACAATAATTAAAAATTAAATTAATTTGTGGTAAATTTGTAAAACTTAGGTTTCTTCAATCTTAACACATCGGAATAAATAAATAAAACATGCCGATAAAACTTTATGTAATTTAAGAAAATACCTACTTGCATGTTTCCGTCATTCAAACTAATTAAAAACCAGATTTTTGTTCTCCTTATGATTTTGTAATGAAACAGGTAGATAAAATGTACCTACCTATATTGTATAATATAATTGGTTTTATCTCCGTTCAACATAAGCACGATCAGTTAAAATATCATTAGGTATCTATTGGAAATATTATATATATTTTTTTAATTTAAGCCACCAGAAAGTAAACAATGTAACGAAATTAAGACAAATAGGAATGAATTCCTATTTGTTGCTGGTTTCTAACAGTTTATATTTACTTCTGTATGAACAAATGTAAATACTTGAGCTAAGAAGGGCATAAGGCAAAGGTTTCCAATCAAATAATGAATTTAATCCATATTACTATTTATTTATATATTATGTTACAAAGGCCAGTTTGAAGGTTCTAAAAATACATATGTTATGTCCTTTGGGAGATTCCTTCTTCACAGTATTGGAAATAGGAACCCACACAAAAAATTAAAAATATAACACCAAGTGTTTTATGATTAAATAATTTGTGATGTTTATATTTAATATTTTTTTTTCCAGAAAAAGCCAATTTCTGAATGCTTTACTATTTAATATAAACATAATCAAATTTTCTGTTTATTATAACGTGTAATTTTACGCTAATTTTAATTTTGAGTGTAATATGCGCGTATATATTGTAACGATATAGAAGTTTATGTAAGTCCTCATATCCGCCATTTATTATAATTTTTATCAATTCCCGATAAAGAAATCCTCTTGAAATATCGTTTTTAATCAGCTCGTTGATTAAAATCGCACAAGGAATATTTAATCGGGCCGCTGATTAGATGCACGGCAAGAAGGTAGAAGAAAAAGCGAGTTTCGAATCCTTTTTCTAATCCATATATTCATATAAATACATACATACAAAATACGGAATAAATAAATAATCCATACAATTTATATACTATTGTATATCGGAATAGCGCGTGTTGCGATTGGTTCTGAGCAGCTCCCACTACCCGGAACCCCGGAGTCGGTCGCCCCTCCAGAGCACAGCATCCCACGATGCATATACATGTTGTTATATGGCTTTAGACGCTGGCGCCGGCAGCACCGGAGTTTTGTATGCATCCACAGCCATTTGAATACACCCCAAATGATATTCAGTGGTGACAGGACCGTTCGAACTTTGACTCGGTGCAATTCAAACGTGCAGTGCTTGCAGAGACGCGGAAGTGCCATTTGTTGACCAGTTCGACATATCAAAAATAAGTGAAGTGCCCCTTAATCGCTCTTATGACAAGACTGTTTTGTTTATGTGTACGACCTTCTCGCAGTGCAATACACATTTCCCGCGATGACTTACTCCTCACACTCGCCCCGTGAAAACGCCGATTGTTACTGACACCCCCACAATTTTGTATGGAGTGTTTGTAAATTAGCGAATCTGGCGGATTACAACAGCGATACGGTGCGGAGGTGGGTTGAATCTAACCCCGCGCCCACCCTCCAGAATAACAACATAGACATCGCCGCGAAAACCTTCAAAAACAACCTCAACAACAACACCATAGATTTTGAACAAACTTTCTGGAAGCGGCACAAGGAAGATAATATGCCAATGTTACTTCAGCAGCCCTCGCACGTTTTGCTCTCCACCCACGAAGCCGATCAGCCCCTGGACTTCACCATGTCCAAGTTTAAGACGAAAACCACATCCGTCGCTTCCCAGCTGAAGCAGTTTAACGATTTGGCGGCACAGCAGCACATGATGTTGCTGCAAAACAACGGGGTTTATTTTAATAGAAGTAACAATAACAAGAGCTTCACACGTGGAAGTAGCCCGTCCCCCTCGAGTAGTTCCGAAGAAGAGGGCGTCGGGCCACCAGGAGTGTCCCCCAGGTCGCCGCCCCCAAGCCCGGCACCGCTCCGAGGCGACGGTAAGTTATCACATACGCCTCGTCTTACCTGACATGTGATATATTCTTTAAACTTTTGACACCTGCACGCTTGGCCTTTGTCAGATCCACTAGAATAGGTAGCCAGCACATTGCAGGTAGAACACGATCGCCGATTTGGCAGAAATAGAATTCTTTGCTTGGGAACGTTAGCGTGGGCGCTTTTGAGTTGTTATGGAACAGCTTAGGTACATGATTTTAAATGATGCGTTCGGTTTCAAATATGTAAACGATTCAATGAATGGATGCCTCGCTTTTTGTGTGTTCATGGAGTAGTAAATGCTTGAGGTACAACAATTATTAAACTATGAAACACAATAATTTTTATCTTGAGATGTAGCTTATAACATGATTATTGCATATACATTAAAAAGGTTGCTATTATAAAGAGAGTATAATACATGTTCAATTAGAAAAACTGCTACCATCAGGCAAAAGCAAGATCTCTATTTTCAATAGAATAAATATAAATACTGGCATTGAATTTACATTAACAACTAACATTTTTGTTAAGATGTTTTTTGCATAAATTGTGTGTTTATTGGAAATAAGAAAAACATAAAAAGTTATATTTATTTATGTTTTTTATATAACCAAGAACAGTTTTTCTAAACAAGCGACAGGTTCTAAACCGCAAGGGAAATTTCTAAAATATATAATTCATTCTCTATTTTGTCCTAAATGCGTAGAATAAATCAATAATTCCATTCGCAAGAAACGTCTTTTATTTTTCAGGAGTAATAGAATTGACAGAAAATCTTGAAAAACAAACAGATATAAACTTTGTGTTATTATAATTAAAGTTAACTATCAAGCTTAGCAATATTTTAAGTTATTTGCGATTGCGGTTTTATGCAGGATTACATCGTAATAATCTTGAACTTGATTAGATCAATAATTTTTTCAGCAAACTAGCTTTGATTGTAATTTTCCTAAAATTCATAAATCAAACTATAAAGTTATCGATTTTATTAATTCAACTTCCACGACTAAATTTTTTAAAGCTGTTTTTAATAATCGCTGTCAGTGTTACTGTTTGGGGAATCAAAATCAAATTCACTTAATTTCATTATTTAGATAGTTTCCCTTTTTGGCTACACACATGTAAGGCGTTTCTAAAATAACGAACCATAAGACAACTACTGAATTCTCTGATAAACTATAGTATTTTGTATTATTGTGTACCAAAGCATTTAATTTGTAAAATATTCGTATTTAAAATCTATTAAGTTAACAACATTACTTGCAAAAGCCTTTTTCAATTAGTAGTACGTTGTATTAATGCATAAAGAGCAAGTAGTCTATATAACTACCTTAATTTAATTAATTACTGCTGTCATTTTTAGCTAATTGTTATAATTTTCGTAAAGACTTTACCTTTACTAGGTATCAAAAAGAGACTCTAAATATAAGCTGAAGAGTTTCAAACCATTACGACCTCATTCTTGATTAATAAGCTATATCGATACACGATTGTCTATCAGTACGAATAACTAAAACGAGTAAACAGAAATCAGACAAACTGAATCTTTTCAAGTGTTTCATTTCTGCCGACTTGATGTGTGGAATAGTAGATTCTATTTGTTTACTTGAAAAACCATTACGTTTGAGATGATAGAACCAGGTGTAAAAAATGGCAAAGAAAAATATAATTTACAGTTCAACATTGATAATCTCCACTAATCCGAACATTCAGTAAGCCAAACAGTATCGCTATTTCATTAATCCTA
Source organism: Limonius californicus (assembly GCA_014611495.1). Classification (NCBI taxonomy): domain Eukaryota; kingdom Metazoa; phylum Arthropoda; class Insecta; order Coleoptera; family Elateridae; genus Limonius; species Limonius californicus. Next base: position 24,197 of record JABXWE010010638.1, on the reverse strand, counting down.
CAGCAACAGTGTTTAAATCCATTGTAATGGACAGTTTTTCCAAAAATATAAAACGGTAGAGTTTGCTACAAAAATACTTCCCTAATTATACATAAATATAGTACCTACATAGCCTTTGTTTTACATACGAATTCAATAATCCGAACAGTTCAACAATCTCCACTACTAATTAATTTGTCTAGATTATTCAGATATTTTTTCATTCACTTCTTCACTAATTTGGTTCCCAGAAAATTCAACTTTAATATTATCTTTAAAAAAATTTCCTGATGTTGGAGCACAGATCTAAAACAAAACTATTTCAGTATTTTTTGTAGGTTTTTCAACAGATAAAGGTATCTAAATTAAATAAATAATGTGAAACTATCAAGTGCAACGGAAAAAACTGTAGCTATTATAGTTATGCTGCTTTAATTAATAACCAAATTTATTATTTAATTCCTTTTTTCTGCAGGCAATATTTATTAAGCTTGAAAGACCAATGACATCTCCATCTGAGTGAACATTAATTACGTAAAAAAAGGAATCGCATGAAAATTATGACCACCAACAAAGCAAAAATGTTTACGATTGCGCTTCGGCAAAACTTATTTGTTTTTATTACGGATGGCCCGGAGGCGCAACGAAGAGCCGTTGCCTAACGTCACATTTAAATTATTTCTTAGAACAAATTTTATGAATACATTAAAGTAGAATAAAACAAAGGTCGAATATGCCGCAGCAGAAAATGCGAACGAAGGAGTCTTTCGGAAACCGCAAAATCGCGGGGCGACTTGCACCTGCGGAAATCGTTAACAATTAGCAACGGACTGCGCTTTTTGTCAGTCCTTAATGTAAAAAGAGAGAGGTATAACGAAAAAATTAGTAGAAAAACGAACAAAAATTGTGCTGAGTTATCTCGACCGTGCAAAATATTACGACCAATGTCGAATTTGCTGATCATTCTCTTGTAATTGGTAAGCAAATTAAGTTAAAGTGTTAAGTTTTATTCATCAACCGCAAAGCTTTCCGACCCGGCAAAACTTAATAAACCTTTAGGCTTAATTTTTAAAGAAACAGTTTGTAAAAACGAACCATGCACTTCGCAGCAAAACAAAACGTTTTTGTTACTTCTAACATTTATTTTTTGCACGATTGGCATTCTTGAAGTTTAAGGTGAACTTGAAATCATTCGCATTCCAATTCAGGTTAATTCAATCGATCGATTTAAACTTAAACAAGGTTATGTTGCGTAAAATTCAAAGCCACCTCAAAATTATCTTTAAGATCGAACGCTAACAATAAATATTCAAATTGGATTTCTTCAATCGTAAAGTGTGGTTTTGCTATTTCCTTGACGTAAGAAACTTCACAAGAAAATTATAAGAAATGGGTATTCCATTTTTTCCCATCTGTAGTCTCTTTTTCCAATTAAGTGCTTTAACACTCAAGCTTGACGTTGAATAAAAATTGAATATTATAATTAAAATTATGAGATTGATTGAAATATTATAATACTTAACATCACAAACACCTTACAGTTTGAAAAATACATACAGTAAAATAACATAATTTCTACAGGGTACTTCAAAACAACTCTGCTACAAAGCCTTAAAGCAAGTCTAAATATGTAAGAAGGGAATATTTTAAAGTTGTAGAAGATTGAAAATAAAAAAGATTCGCAACATAGCACGAAAGTAGAAGATATTAATTATTACACATTTTGGCGATTATTACATTACATTCCTTGTATAAACTAAAACAGTAATAGCTTTAAATAAAATGTTTAAAATTTTACATGTTCAGCTGAAAAGTTCTTCCACGGATTCTAGAACTAATTACATATCCGAATATGCATTAATAATATATTAATAAAAAATAAAAAAATATTATTTCAAAGGATATACCTATTTAGTTGCAGATCTAGATGAGTCTTGATATTCAACGTACACAAATATTAAACTGTTAATACTACCACAGAAATAATAAAATTATCGTTGTTGGTAGCAAGAATATCTTCATTTCCTAACAATGTTGCAACGTTATGAATGGTGTAATTTGGAAAATTCTTGAACGTCTTATATTAAATGTTACTAAACTACAACGTTTGAAGAGTAACAACTTCTAAAATTTATATGACGTATCTTGAATAATATTTTACACTGCAAACTCTACCATAAATGCTTCTTGGACCTCTATATTTTCTGAATAAGCGCCTAATTTGAAATTTCCCTCTGTATTTCAAATTTTGTCTAATTTGCTTCTGAACGACTTGCAATAGCATATTTATTTTTTAAGACACCTTGTATCATACTCGAAATGAATTACTGATAAAATATCAACCCTGCTTTAAGTTTAGAATGCAAAATTTACCCAAAAACTATATCCTTGGGTAAAAGTTCCTGCATTTTTTTGCGACGAAACACAAGTCTAACATTAGTTTGTTATATCCGTAAACTTTAAGAACTTTTCAGATTAGAATTACAAATTAATATGTTTGCTATATATCTTACTAATTGTATTTTTACTTTCGTTTATCAAAGAAAGTTTTGATTCCGCGGAAAGAAAACTATTTTGATATTTTAATTATAATAAAAAATAAAAAAATATTGATTTTGGATTTCCAGTAACCTAAAACAGTTGTGTTTAAGAAAGTCTGTCCGTGGGTATATGTGTGAGTGCTTATGTACGTAATCAATGATATTTCCAAAACGGTTAGTTCTATGGTAATAATTTGAATTGCATGCGTTTATCAACATTAATTGGTTAAACAAATTTTTGTAAAAATCCTGAATAGGGGGTGGACAATGGAACTCTGCAGCATTAAAACCTAGTACCTACGCTTGATTTTCTCAAATTTCAATTCTACTCAGCAACCATTATTATAATTTATAGAAATTTGAAGTTTTTTAAAAGACCTTCAACTATACAATCGCGATGTGTCCAAACACAATTGAACAAATCAAATTGTCAAATTTCAAGCTTCAAATTATCAACCAATTGAAAGACAATATTAATGATAAATGCCAAAACGATTTGGCAATCAGAAGTTAAATTTAACCTTTTACATACATAAACCATTGTATTTGTTTCCCTGTCCGTCTACCTGAACGTCTGAAAGTGAAGTTCAGCCAATGTAAGAGACACTACGTGTAGTATACTACATAATAAATTTTTGGCGAAGTCTGGCCATTGTTAATCTAATAACAAGATAGCAGTTTGTAATAACTGGAAACAGTTCATTGATATAAGTCCACATATAATTTTGCGTTATTATAATTAAAGTTAACTATCAAGTTTAGTAATGTTTTAAGTAATTTGCGCTTGAATTTTTATGCAATAGTCTTGAACTTGTATAGATCAATACTTTTCCAGAAAACTAGCTTTCATTGCAATTATAATAAAATTCAAACTACCAAGTTATCGATTTTATTAATTCAACTTCCACGACTAAACTTCTTAAAACTTCCTTCGCTGTCATTGTTGTTATTTGGGGAAACAAAATCAAATTCACTTAGTTTCATTATTTAAATTGTTTCTCTTATTGGCTATATTCAGTGTACTAAAATAACGAACCATAAGACAACTACTCGATTGTCTGATAAACTATAGTATTTTGTATTATTGTGTCCTAAAGCATTTAATTTAAAAACTATTCGTATTTAAAATTTCAATTTTACTCAACAACCGATATTCTAATTTATGAAGTTATTTAGAAGCCCTTCAATAGTACAATCGCGATGTGTCCATACACATTTGAACAAAAATAATTGTTAAATGGTTTATTAACCATTTAAAAGACAATAGTAATGATAAATGCTAAACCGATTTGGCAATCAAAAGTTAAATGTAACCTTTTACATAAACCGATAAACCATTATATTGTTTCCCTGGCCGTCTACCTAAACGCTGGAATGTGAACTTCAGCCAATGAAAAAAAAAACTACGTGTAGTATACAACACAATAAATTTGCCGTAGAGTCTTGCCATTGTTAATCTAATAACAAGATGGTAATTTGTAATTACTTGAAAATTTTCTATTGATTTAAGTCTACATATATCATAAACGTAAGGTTGATTTTAACATATTTTGAATTATTTTTCTCAATTTTTTATCATCAGAGGCTATGATTTGTTCCATAATTATTTTACCTTATTTTAATCTTGAATATTTTGCCTACAAGACAAAAACATCGTAAGTGGAAAGCCGGCTTATTAACGTAACTGCGGTGACAATAGAAAAGGTTAATTGTAGCTTACTTTGAGCCAATATAATCGCCCCTTAAAGGGTTTTAGATCGACCTGGCATTTCAAAATTAAGTGTTACATAAATAAGTCACTATTTATTCCTTTCTCTATCCCTCTCGAAGCTTAGTCGACTTAAAGCTGTAAAGCCAGCTGCAGCCATTGTAAAAGGCAGTACATATAAAATACGACAAAATAAATTGATTAGAGAATCTTGGCAATGCTCATACTTATAAATCTTGATATCAAAGTTATGTGTACATTTTTAACGGATGGTAGTTTATAATAAGGTAGGGACCTCGATGGGGCAGTGTGAATACGCGCTGTCAGTCGAGGTCACAGTGAAATGCAGTCTGATCGGCCGCGTAGTCGAACCCCAGCTGAGGCGACCGTATTTCACTTAGTCAAGTTTAAGGTGCATGTTGCATGAATGGATAGTATGTAAGGGACGCCGGCAACCCCTCTGAAGTAATGCGAAAGCGGTTCCGTGGGCGTAGAGGGGGCGGGGGTATGAATGAATGGAAAAAAATGTATAACAAGGGGAAAAAATTTCACTAAATTGAGTTTAAATATATAGTAAACGCATTTTTGTAGTACTTCTGGCAACTTTTTATAATTAATTCTTATAATTTTTTACATCATTCGTTCACTTTATTTTATATTTGGATAGACTGTCTAACCTAACTACGGTGACAATAGAAATCGCTAAATTTTGCTTATTTTGAGTTACTTTAGTAGCGCCTTAAGCAGTAAAATTACAGTATAAACATCATAAAATTGTAAAATAGCGAGTTTCCGAACTTTTTTGTATTATCGAACAAATATTTCTCGGAAATAGCTTGCAGGATTGTACTGTAGGTGGATTTTACGGTGGCGTATGGGATTAAAAGAGCTACAATTTCATTTTAAGTCTAGTTTAGAAATACTCCGAATTTTTAAAAATGTGAAATTTAACATCCGTTTACTTAAAAACGGATCTTTCAGTTTCAGTTTTAATAAAATTTAAAATGTAGAGATGTATTATGAATATACTGAAGCAGCAAATTTTCAGGTATAATCTGAAATAGTAACAGTAGTTACAGATTTTTTGGTAGCATGTTTTACGTAACGACAATTAGGAAGTTTTATTCTTTCCAAGGGCCGGACGATATTTTGACAATTTCAATTTAAGGAACCGTGTATTACACATTTAGGTACGCTACTAACTGCCCCCTCTGCTCTCATCTTTTCAAAAAAATACATTGTGTTTTCACTTCAACCGCACTTCGGTACATCTCTTTAAGTTGGTGGGTACATGAACTACTCTAATATTTTTATCTAAAGACGAATATGCTACTGAAGCAGTAATTATTTTGGTACAACAAGATTTTCAAAATAAATTTAATGTATGTGTAATGATTACAGTCTTGTAAAATTTGATACAAGTACCATATACTATTGGAAATAGCCATAAACTGTTTAAAGCATGGAAAAGCCGTTTAGGTCATATGTTGGAATAAATACTAACGAATCGCCTAAAATATTTGTAATTCCACTACTATGAAGTGCAATTTATTACGTGTAATAGCATACTATTTGAATCCTAGAAAAAGAACTTTAATTAGCATTAAAATAATGTTTCTGTAATTAATATTTAATTTCTTTTTCTACATACGCTCATATACATAATTATTCATTAGAACACATTTCTTTTCCTTTCTACTTATTACAATTAAGTTGCAGAATCGTTAGAATTAACATGGACATACTAAATGTTAAATTCCATAATTATTAATATATTTTAATGATTTTACTTCGTTATTTATTAGCGTTACTGTTAGGAACATCATTATCCACTTCTATTGCGTAAAGTTAACGATGTAAACATTTCCGCAAACAATTTGGAAAATATAATTAGTTAGCTCAAACAATATCGGCCCCAACTTGGAACCCTGCGAAGCACCACTGTGACGATTTCAACTACCGATTGATTTTGTTTGTTTCTTCTTAATTTAGTTCTTAAGCATTTTGAATAAATTTTCATATATCTTTATTATTTTAGATTTATATGAACAAATTTTAAATGAGGCGACTTTGTTTGAAATATCGTGCAAAAATTTCTCGTAAACGGGAGCAGAAAGTGGAGATGCTCATCAAAATGCCGCATTTTCCCATGTAAATGTATGCAAAAGCCCGTGCATTAGCAGCTAATTTGACAGGTATACAACATTCATTATTGTATCAGCATTACCTACAGCAGCTAAACATAACAATTAGGCAAATAGCTCGCATAATTTTGATCCCCCTCGTTTTCCAGAAACGTTTCTCGGTGTCCGAAAAAGGGCCAGTGCGCGGCTCCTTCGACAGAACGCGAGCGGTTTTGCAACAATAATCGACCTAAAATAATGACCATTATCATCACTCACTGAAAAGTAGTAATGAATCATTAATACAAGCAATTTATTTCATTATTATAATTCATTTCTTTGGTATATGACTCAGCTGTATAGTCAGGCTCGGACGTATCACGATTTGAACGCAGCGCCGACGCTACTTCCTCTCGTTTGATCTTTCGGCACCAAAGGCGGCCGATTTAGTGATATTTAAATTTGTTATACATTGAGATACCTGCTGCAAAATCATTAGCATGGGAAAATATTCCCAGTTCAAAACAAAGGCCGAATACTGAACAGCCTGACGCTGCCTGCATTCGTCCGGAGCGAATCTTCTTTATTAAGATTACATTTTTACTTGACACTGAACCTTTTGACAAATTTTTCTGTAGCTTTTTGATAAGAATTTTAAAATTTTCCTCGGTAGTTAACAGCATTTGTGATGCTTTCTTCGGCTAGAACTATTCAACCGGGGTGCCGCAAGATCGAAAAGGAGGGCATTTGCTATTTACAATACATTATTTTGCAATATTATTGAAACAATAAATAATAATTCAATATATAAAATTAGAGGAAGTTAAGCTAAAGCAATATAATTTAGGATATGTACTGTAAAGGTTTTTTAGCTGTTGCTATAGTAACTGATATTTAAAAGTAATTGTAAGTTATATCGTTTGTTTGCGGAGACTCCATATTTTATATATTTTCCTTTCAATTAATAGTGGGACACCACAAGATACCACAGAAGAGCCTGTGCTGTTTGCAATACCTTTACAACTATAAATAATAATGCAATCCACAGAAACTCTATTATAAAATTATTTAAGGGAAGTTAAAATAAAGCAAAATAATATAGGTTATATACTGTTAAAGTTTATCAGCTGTTGCTAAAGTAACTGAATTTTAAAAGTAATTGTAAGTTATACAGTATGTTTGCTGGAACTTCATATTCTATGCATTTTAATTTCAAATACTGGCTTAATTTAATTTCTTTAATCATCTATAACTTTTAATTAATTGGATTTTTGAAATTTACTTAACAAATTGTTTAAGTACCTACTATATATGTACCTATACTTTGTGTCATTCAAACTTCTAGAATAAGTATTGAGGCATCTTTATGTCTACCACTTGGTATATTTTATTGAAAAATGTTTCTCGTTATAGCAATTTATTTACATTAACCGTAACAGTAGTCTCAAACTAATTGTGTGGAATCTGTATAGGTACTTATAATACAGAGTAATCCAGGGTTTATTTACTGAACTTCTGCTATTTGTGACGTCATGATTTTAATTATTGCAATATATCTTAGAACTGTATAACATAACTATTCAAAACTTAACTGTTACAAAATTATTTTATAATTTTCGTGGTAAAATAAATAATTAGCGTATGGGAATTGTTTTCGGGGAGACCTGAAGGCAGTTCCGTACCCTGCTATCACTTAACCCTGTCTAAGATAGTGACGTGAAGCACTAACCCAAAGGACCGACGGTTGTAGGTACTCTCCAAGACACCAGGATAGCAGCTTGTTAGCGTAGATTTTTGGTCTCCCATCCTAGTGGTGACCGCGCGGATCGTTGTCACTGTTTGACCAGTAGGTACTCTTATTTGCCCTCCACGCTGCTCTGTATGTATTCCTGGTAGTAGACTAAATAGCCCTATATTGTTGCCATAAGCTGTCACACGGTATAAAATAAGAGTTTTTGCCGTTCAACAAATGTTTTTCAACATTTTATTTAAATAAATGCAATGGTTTACAAAGTTTCTGTATTGAAATGTCGAAAAGTATTTTTCAAGGAACCAGTTTTAGAAACAGTTGTAAGGTTTGTTTAACAAATAATATATTTAATTTTTAATAATAGTTATTGAATTTTGAATTGAACGGCCGTTCTCCCTCGCTGCGCAATGGCAAACCACTGAGGTATTCTGCCTAGTAAATCTTCTCTGCAGTAGAAGCGTTTACGCTTCCCGTGATTCGAAGCACACGTTAAGCTGTAGGTCTCCTATGTCTTTGCCACTTTGAACGCGCAACACAGGCATAAAGATATAGGAGATAAAGCACGCGGAGCAGAAGAAATTGTGATTCCCGAACTTATCTAACTAATAACTTATATCCAATTTTTAAATTTTATCTGGTTTGCATATGTTTTGTTTACATTATTTGCTTTGTAAATATAAGTTGCTAAAAAGGAAATATAATGTAAGACATATTTCAGTAGTTGCTGTGATATTATATTTTATTGAAAAATATCTGTCATTATACTAATTTAATCATATTAACCATAACAGTAGTGGCATATTAATTCAAGTGTGGAAAATTTATAGTTATTTCAACGGAGTGCCTCGAGGTTTGATTACCGAACCTCTGCTATTTATGAAGCTCATATTTGCGACCGCTTTGATATATCCTACAGCTGTATAACATACAAGTGAATTAAGAATTAACTGTCACAAGACCGTGATTCTACAATCTTAAGAAAAGCAGCAACTTATGGTGGGTCTCGTGGTAGCGCAACAGGTCCGATATTATTTCTCGCGAACGTTAGCTACAATTACTTAAATTTAATTATTATTTCCAAATAGTTCTGTGTTTTAGTATCAGACAATACCTTTTTCATTGCCTATAAATTAAAATACATATTTCACCGCAAGAATTTATTCCTAGCCTCGGACTCCACAGCAATATTAAGTGGAACTTCATTACAGCTGGGAAAAAACAAATTAAAAGAGTTGGTAGATATTTATGAACACCCTAAGTATCATATCACGCGCGATCTTTGTATCATAGATAAGCTTGTATATTAGTCGGCAAAGTTACAAACGACGGCGATAAAAAACGCGAGAGAACACCTCACATAAATCAAAACGGTATGCAAAACATAAATATTTTAATTCGTAAAGAAGGCGTAACATGTGTATTATAACACGTCCGGAAAGAAATATTGTTCAGGTTTGTAACGTGAGGCTGAGGTTAATAAATCCGAGAGAGCTCGATCAAATATAATCCTCTAGGTGCTTGTTACCTAATTACATTATAATAGTTGTGTAAGACACACACTCAGATTAATCGTGTACGGGTTCGTTATTAGAATATTATAATTTAGATAGAAATGGGCAGCACGTCGTTATAATGTAACACAGGCATATTACACCTAAGAAATTAAGGACATGACTAAAAGGATAAGAGTTTATTATTAGGTTCGCAGATGTCTGTGATTGCTGCTACGCGATACAGCTACCAATTCAAACGTTATGTGGGAAATTAAATTTTTTCCAAAGAATTTCCAATTACAGTAATCAATTATTGTAATCGTGTTTCAAAGGGATTATTTAACACAACAATTAGTTTAGAAAGTTTTACGTCTGACGTCAAGTAATCATCTTGATGTGTAGATACAAACAGTAATTTTCAAAGGTGGGCTGGAAGAAAAAGCAAAGCTTTGTGTGTCCCCTAAAATTATATCATTCAGGATTCATTCTTTTAGATTTTTCTTTATTGCACTAACATATTGTTGGCCTAATTTTGCTATATTTAATTTTTATTTAATTACAGTTAAGTTCAGTTTCTCTACCAACACTTGCCACTAGCAAGGGCGTCGCCTGCATTTTATATTAGAAGGGGCCAAGTAAAAAATTAATTTTTGATTAATTGTGTTAACCGAAAAACATAGTTTGCATACGGTTTTTATATTTCGTCTGTAACAAGTTAGTTGTAACCTCGACACGTTTCACTTACATCTATAAGTGATGTATTTAGCTTTTTATTTTTGTTTTATTAATAATTACCTAATACATAAAGTTTAAAAATGCAGTGTGTGTCAAAGAAAACAATGGAATCCAATGCAAAATAATTATCAAAAATTCCTCTAGAGATGTACGATTACCAGCATATTGAAAATGATATATTTAAGTCTATGTGATGAATTTGTTTTGTAAACTCAATATATTACACAGTAAAAATCCAGTTTAATTCTCAAGATGCGTTTCTGGCAGACAAAGAGCTAACCGAAATAGCGTTAAACGGGGTCAATTTAACACATACTAAATAGGGATAGGGGAAGATGCCACCAAGAATAAACAAGTTTTACTTTAACTTTAAGTAATTTTTATATTAACTTGCAAAATATATATAACATATATACATACGTACAAAGAAACACAAAAATTTTATTTTTTTTTTGTTCTGGCTCTTCTGAAATTCTTAATTTTTTAGTGGTGAAAACGTGTAATGTCATTTGTCGTTTATGTTGTCTCATTAATTATCGGTAGCAAGATATGGCATCCAACATGCCTCGTGTTGCTATTACACTTGTTTTAAAATCTAAATTATTCGCTAAAAATTGTTCAACGATTTCGGTTATCGTCATGAAACTATTCCTGAGAAAACCTGTAGTAAGTTCGTTAGGTTTTTGCTTTTCAAAATCACTATGTTCAGGTGCTACATGAATCCCTTGTTCTGCCAGTTCTTGAAGGTCGTCGTTAGTAAGGCTCTCACCAGAAACCTGCAGTAGCTCCTTAATATCCTGTTCACCTACATCTCTTAGGCCTACTATATTACATCGGTTGACAATTTGGTCAACAATGGATTTCTCGTTGAAAATCCTCGGCTATCTCGCGACATACCTTCTTCCACACTCTTTTCATACATTTATCTTTTTCCAAGCCAGTTCAATGTTCTTCCAAAATCTTTCGCGAGTGGCTCGTTCTGTTTAGATGGTGTTGTAGTTTGCCGTAAAATTCGATAACGTTTTCTTTTTTGCCTTCTTCCGGGCTGTGTACCACTAGTATTGTTAGGTATCCCCTTGGTGTGACTAGTCTCAGTTTTATAATTAGTTCATCTACGAATGCGTAGCTATGTATATCATTTTTCCGTTCTTTCTTTGGAAATATGGTTACTCCTCCTCCACAATGTACGGGGAACACAGGACAGACATAGATTCAGAGTTGAAGGGAATTACAGCGCTAAATCGAATTGTCTTTTACTGATTGGTTCAGGTTCGGGAATAATCGTAAATTATGCGAATTGAGGAAATTACCGCGCTAAGTTGAATCAGCGTATATTTTTCGCTTTTTTAGGCTTCTATTCTATTTAGCCATGAGTGGGGTTCGGAAAAGCCGCGTTATATCGATTCAGCGTTAAACGGGGTCTTACTGTACTTATAAAAATAGTTACCCTTTTCACTAAAATTTAAAACAGATTATAGATATATAAAACTAATAAGTTTGTATTTGCCTTTTGGAAACTTCTAACATAATATTTGTTTATCAGTAACTGATATGCAAATTAACTAAGCAACAAATAGACAAACGCACAATTTAAAAATTTCGTAGAGTATACATACAATACTTCTGTAGTTCAAGGGAACCTATTTCAAACGGATTTGTAAAATACTTTACAGTTTTATAAGTCAATGCTAATCATGCAATCATAATGGTGTAAATAGTAAGTTTAACGTGCAGTTATTTGTTTGTTCTTTACACCTTCCAGTTGTAAAAGAAAACAATACTAAATTGTTTATATGGTATAAGTAATGTGTCCCTGAAATATACACAAGACGTTCGATTATATCAACTAACAAACACAAATGGCAATCAAATCATATTTCGTCAGTGTATTTAGAGAAATTTAATTGCTTTTCTTGTATCCCAAAGTTTCAACAAAATAAATTAATAATATTATTGTCCTGAAAGGAGTTGCCTTGTTAAATCTCTCAGAGCCGCAAAACATGCGTGCGTGTTTGTTTTTTCTATAATTAGTGTTTCATTTCACCAATGTACTTGATTGTAGCATTTATCAGTTTGTTCATAGAATTCATGGAAATTGTAATGAGGTATACTGGCAAGTACTCGATCATTCTCTAAATCTATTTTGGGGCCAGTTATGCAAGTGTGTTCTACCACCGCCGATTTTGTTATGCGCTTGTTTTCGCAGTCACCTATGTGCTCCCACAGCCCGGATTTGAATTTGGCGCTGTAATGAATTAAGATTTATTACCATGGCAAACAAGATACATTAAGAACAAATTCATGTCCGCCCGAAGGTATACTTATCTAAGCAGATCCCGGTCTACTACTTACCCTTATCTGAGTATGCAAAGCAAAAGTAGGAAATATTCTTGTCCTATCAAACAAGATCCACTAAGAATAAATTCATATCCACTGCCTCAAGGTACACAAAATCTCAACCGGCACACTGGGCCCCGGAACATATTTTGCTAAAACAATTCGGACATATTATCATCTAGTCAGTTAAGCAATAGGTTGGTCTTACCTGATTATGCTGAGTGTTACCTCAAATGATACAAATAATTTTAGTTTAATAAATCGAGAAAACGTGAAATTCTGTTTACCCTGATACCAAATAAGTTGTAAATTGCTTAAAAGCTGTAGTTGAGAGGATAAGAAAAGATCAGGTAGTATAATAACCTTCATAAGATACCATTAATTCAATATATATAATACCTGAAATAGGTTTACCTACAAAATATTTCAATAGTTCACAACTATGAAATGTAGGTACTTTGTAGCTATTGAACACCATTATGATGATAATAGTTGAGCTTATTTATAAGGTTTGTACTTGTAAACGTATGTCGTTATACTACAGCTTTCAGTTACTTGAGATGTATTTGGTATCACTGTAAGAATTATTGCAAGCTGTTTGAAAATATTAAGAGAAAACAATACATGTTTTACAGTACTCCCTGTTTGCAGTCGATTCTTTTTTGAATGGATCGCCTTAACAAGCATGTTAATGTACACTAACTCTTCACTTTACACCATTTTAATATCTTTTTTAATAACCCACATACTTGCTGAGACATGCAATATCAATCATACTGTATATAATCAGCAAACCATATTCCATATCTCTTTATCCTCCGATTGTAGATATCTTAATCCTATTATCTCGATTGTCTTACTTATTCCCATTGCCAACTTTAAGGTGGTCTTCTCCTTCATCTGTTTGTGATCTAATTCTATACATGTAAGGGTAATTGCTATTTTTCCACCATTCTACTACATCAACTAACAAACAGAAATGGCAATCAAATCAGATTTCGTCAATGTATTTAGAGAAATTTAATTGCTTTTCTTGTATCCCAAAGTTTCAACAAAATAAATTAATAATATTATTGTCCTGCAAGGAGTTGCCTTATTAAATCTCTCACAGCCGCAAAATATTCGTACCAGTTTGGTTTTCATTTCACCAATGTACTTGATTGTAGCATCTATCAGTTTGTTTCTAATAACACACATTGGAGATGCCAAAACACCCATACAATTATATTTACTCCCAATAAACGAAGTTTGTAAAGAAACTTATTTATAAATCGAGGTAGTTTCTACAGCCTCCTTGGCCATCTTCCGCAGGGTAATATTCATGTCTCTCTGTGCATATAATCTCCTTCCTCCAGTTCTCTCTTTTGCATGGCTTATGCCACAATTCCAGATCCCTCTTGGTCCTCCCTACTTTTTCCTTTCTTCCATTCCCAGATTCTTTGTGGCAACCTCTCTTCATTCCTTCTTCTCATGTGCCCACACCATTTAAATTGTTTTATGTTTATTTGGTCTGTCAGTGATGTTACTACTTGCATAATTTCTTTTATTCTATCGTTCCTTATGCAATCGTACAGTGTGAACCTTCAGCATCTTCTCCAGTTGCGTGTATTTTATTTATAGCATTTAGTTTAAGGACTATTTTTTTGCTCCATAGGTGGTACAGCTTTCTACCATAGATGTAAATATGCGCTTCTTTGTTTTATTGGAAATAATTTTGCTCCATAATACAGAATATAGTTGTTTGATAATCACCTTTCCTTTTGAAGTTTTATTGTTAATGTCTGACTCATCTCTGCCAACCGATGTTAATGTAACTCCTAGGTACTGGTATCCATTGGTATTCCCGATCGCTCCTTTTCTTTATGTCAATCTTGTCCTGGAGCACCTGGTACTTTGTTTTGTCGTAGTTAATTTTCAAACTTCGCTTTTCGTATTCTTCTGTTAACTTCCTAAACATATAGTTCATGTGCTCGTTGTCTTCGTCTTTTGCAAGTATTGCCCGATCGTTGGCAAATAGTAAGCTATAAATATTTTCTTCGTGCATTGTAAGTCTTCTACACTTTCTAGACCACTGTTTTAATGCTTCATTTACGTATGCTTTAAACAATATTGCAGTCCATTTTTATTTTAAAGAAACCTATGAATTTTATTTTCATCGATCATTTCACCGACTGTTAATCTAATACCACAAAATACATTTTAATGCAATTTTCAACAGTAAAGAAATGAACAAATTGTATAATTTCATCACATTTAAAGTGCCCCACACGTCCAGTTCGTTTGCAGTTGTTATTCTAAGGTAGAATTTGCTTTAGTTTAACACAAACTATAGCACGATATTGCCTACTATGCACTGCAAAATTTAACAACGTGTTTGTTCACTATAGTTGGCCGCGGTATTGACATAATCAAGCGCCTACTGTCGGTATTTAGTAACTTAGGAATAAGTAAAGCCTAAAAATACCTGGAATATTCAACATTGTTAAGGTGATAATACTAAACATTAGAATCTTTAAATTTCCTTACTTTATAGTGCTGCAAACTTGTGTATAGGCTTAAGCAAAATTTTATAAATAGAAATGTAATCTGTAGCTTATATAGCATGCTAATTTAGTATTACCCTGTGTGCGCTTTCTACATTCATATTCATATTATTTGAAGTGTCAAACGAATTTACAAAATTATATTTTAAATAAATTTCCTAGTAAGAAAACGTGCCTAGGCATCCAGTTGGCTTCAGGAAAACATTACCTTCTTGTACACAAAAATATTTGGATTTCACCCAAGAATATAAACCATGGAAGTACAGTTTGACCGTTATTTTTCTAATCTTTGGCGTTTTTTTTTCCAGAACTGATAGATTCACCAACACGAAGGGACAAGCAATACGGTGAGTGAACCTTAAATTACTGACACCATTTTTGCCATTGAAAACTGCCGCTTGAAACTTTCCCTATTTGTTATTGCTTTTACAAAAATAGTAAAAGTGAACCCTCTGCTATACTGGAACGTCTATATTACAGCTCTTAACGGTAAAAGCTTTTTTAAATTCAAAGCACAAACAGAATTAGCAAATTTTTGCAAGGTCCGGTCATAAAATCATAAAATCCCTTTTTTATTACCTTTCATTAAACTGTCGGGGTCGAATTTCTTCTCACCGTTAAGGTTAAGTTTTTTAAAGTACTTTATTTCTAATACAGAGAAATGTTCACAAACTGCTCTGAAGGGGTGCAGCGGTTGTAAAAATGTCATAATGTTTACTCCCCTATTTGAGACGCATATTCTTATAAGAAATATCGGTGTAGATGCTCTGGGTTATTGCAACAGGTTTAAATGCCTTTTATATCATATATGTGCTCAGGGGGATTGAACCCCCGCGAAAGTTACATGTGTTATTGCCTTTTCATAACGCGATCTGTTATACTAAGGGATCTACATCTTGTTCTTGTCCATTTGTTGTGAAGCATCAAGTTGGTGGTGTTGATACACTTTTTTATTTGGGAAACTTTTAGGGTTGTGAAAGCCCCGTGGTTACTTGAAAATCTATTGTTTTCTAGGAAATCTTGTTTACATTTATATTTGATTATAATGTTATTCCTCACATAGCTTTATTTGCGATTCGTTTAGTTCTAAAAAACCCAACTGTGTGATAATTGATCAGCGAACCATCAAATTGGAAAATAAATGTGTGCAATTTGACTAACCAAGCATGCAAGCTAATATTTGATGGTTTTATATAAATTCCTCCGCTTGGTATTTACTTCAAACAAAAATACATGCTTTGTAAAAAAGGAAAACATGTCAGGAACTCAAATAAATACTTCTTTGGGGATCTTCTTTTCATTTCCTGAGCAACTTTAGAAAACAACTTTTGCTATTTCTGATTGTTGGAGCTAATTAAAGTTGGCTTAATCTCAAACGTTAGTTCTCACTGTTCCTTTGTAAACTTATTCACTATTATAAGTGTTTTTGGCAGTCAACTACGTTGTAGAGGCAAATTTATTAGTATATTCAATTTAATACATGAATATTTATGCTAAACCAAGCGCTAGATTTTACATTTTATTCTAATATGATTTACAGCGATGCTCATAAATACCGTTTAAAGTTATTAACATGCGGCTTAATATATTTTAATATATCAATTTACATATAATACACGAGCATACAAGTTCTACATCCGAAAAACTCTCATTATACAAATGAAACCTAACTGAATACACAACAATTTCCGCAATTAATTAGCTCATCTCCGTGTTCTCCTTAATCAGTCCGGGAGTGAGCAGACAAAACTGCAAAAAATTCCCTCTTTTGTGTCTCTGCGATGACGGAGAACTTCAGGACAACAAAATATAATTTTCTAGGAAAGTTTTAAGGACCGACTCTTGATTTCGCATGCGAGTCGGCACCACCCCGTGTTCTTTTTCTTACCTGCTCGAGTTCCTAATGAGAAAAACCTTAAAAGATCTTATACCTGTGCGAAACCCTCAAAATGGCGCCAAACATCTTCAAATCACGCCCGTTATTAGACGGTGACGCGTTTTATTGCATTTTTGGGGAAGAAGAGCAGGGTCTAATAATCACAACCACTAAAACATATGGGATTCCTGGAAGGAATTGTGCTGGTCACTTTCAGCGCTACGTTAGACACAATTTTTAACAAAGCTTGGATAGACAATAAAACTTTTATCTTGAGAACTAAAACGTTTTAATTAAAGCTTCTCATTGCTTCAATGCTGAGCAAAATTGTGTCTGAAACGTTTTTATGAGGTTACCTTATGGGATTATTTAAATGGAGGCTTCTCAAACTGACTACTGAGCTTGTGTAGTTGACCAGAAGTGGGAAAATGTTTCTTGTATATGTTTGTAGTACGCGGGCTGCTAACAAACTACCATGGGCAAACCTTTAAATATGGGTTGCATCTTGATTTTCCTCTTTTTTATCGTACTGCAGGTCATGGTGGGTCCACCGCTGATAATTATTAGAGTATCTGTGTCGAGAAATAAAATTTCACGTCATTATTTGACCCTGGGCAGTAAGAATGTCAATAAAAAATGAAGCTAATGGTAAGAATTACAACGTAACGTGGTAGCTGAAGGTGTTTTATAAAAACTACTTTTTTCAAGACGATGCACGGGTCGCTTAATCTCCTATCCAAATATACCTGCTGCCAAAAGCAGGCATAGTTTAAAATGCATTAAGTCATATTCATAAAGCAGCTGACTCGAGGAGGTCGCATTATTATAGCAGAGGTGCCGATAAAAACCGCGATAGGAAAAAACTAAATTTAAAGTTAATCATTAGGGTTCTCGGTCAAATTAGCTTAAAATTGGGTAGAACGGCTTGACGTTCATTAGTCTTTATACCGACAGATCGAAAATTAATATATGGAGTATCATATTGTTTGGATCGAAAACGTGTGTCGTGTAATTATTTTTGTAGATACATTTTACCCTCCAATTAGAAACACGAACAAGGAGTTTGATTGTATGATTATTTATGCTAAAAACAAGACCCTAAAAAACTTGTTTGTCACTAAACTAACCACTGATACTTAGAACTATTTTATATGATACGTGTATTGTATTAATCTTAAACTGAATGCCCCCACATATTTTATATATGACGAATAGGTAATATTCCCGAAGACATGTTTAAAATATATGTGGAAATTTGAAAGAATGTTGTATTAGCTATTTGACCTATACATACAGGGTTGTTCACTTAACTTAATGAGTCTGCATATATGATTTTATGCCACCCATTTTACAAGCCATAGCTCACCTAAGTATAATTTGAGTTTGTTTAAGCAAAAAGTTAGTAGTCGTATGTGATTAAATGTCATACAGCGAAATATCTATAACAACTATGAAATAGTAGATATGCTTTTACGGTGCTTATGATTGCTAATATGTAGGTATATAAAAATATCAAATTATAATTAAGGTGATCTATGAAATGTAAAAAGGGTTGTATAAATACATATATGTAGGCTCATTATTTTATGTGAATAACCCTGTATATAAACATCTAATTTATTTTCAGTTTCAGGTAGTCGAAACATTTAACATTTTTTATTATTTCCTGCGAAACTAGTAAAATTTTGCAAATATGTAAATAATTTGTCAAAATAATTGTATTCCGGCTGCTAAATGAGAAAATAATTTAAGGTTTTTCTCTGCATACAATTTGTTACGGTTAAAACAAGCATTTTATATATACATCTGGTAACCGCCTGCCATCTTGAAAACGAGCTCATTAAAATAATTAAATTTACCTACTTGTATGCTGATTATACGTATTGTTTAATTTTTTCGCTAGCATCTGACGGCAGGAATTACACCAATTATTTCACGAATTCTATTCAAATAGCCGAGGAATTTTTTGCTTATTTTAATAATATGAAAATATTCCTATTGTCCCTGGCAGTTAACGATTTAACGTTACCGGTAGTTCCTTCTTTTAAGAAAAAAAAAGAGGATCTGAAATTTAAAAATGATTTAACACCATCGCACCATTTTTTATCGTAGTAAACCTAACCTTACCCAATCCTATCCTAAGGCGGGGGAATTAATTTCTGTGTGGTGGATTTAATGCGTTGGTTCATTCACAAGATACGTTTTTTGCTGGCGATGCGGTTTAATTCCTTAAGCTCATCCATCATTTTGAAAACTATAATAAAGTGCATCTGCATAATCGCTTGTGTTTCCTATAACGGCAAAAAGGAATATCGCGGTGCGAGGCTTCACAAATTAGCTCTGTTTAATTATTTTTGACTAATAATACAACAACGATTGTTATGCAGATGCTGTTAGATTAATGGAAATATTAATTAATGCGAATGATAAGTTAATGGTCAGCGTGCGAAACGGCTGTTTAGAAATTAATCAAAATTATTGGATCGTATGTTTCCGCTACCGAGATAATCTCAAGTTTATTTTGTAACTAATTTGCGTATCCTTTGGACACGAAACAAAAAGAGAGGAACTTGCTAGCGTATTAAGCTAATTTGATTTTAATGCCAGGTGACGTGACAATAGCACCGTAACACCACCTACCAGAACATTTTAATTTAATAATTTTGTTTATATTAGAATCAAGCTAAGTAATGTTACGCTGGTTTAATAAATTTGGCTGACAACTTCTCGCCTGTGACGGCTAACGATTAATCTCCGAGATTTTTGGCAGAACCACTAATGTCACAACGGTTTACTTTACGCGAAATGCACCTTCAAATTCGAACGGCAGCACAAGTAATTGTGCTCACATAAAGAAAGAATTCTACTTAAAATAGCACTCTTGCTTACTTAACTGAGACCACTTGTCGAAAGAAAAACATAATGATTCGTTAGAAAATTAGAATCTACTTAGACAGGTAGCGTCTTACGTCATAAACGTCAAAAACTTTAATAGCAAACTTTTGGGTAGGAAATCAAACCGACAGATGCTTTTATTCCATTACATTAAAATATCTACGGTATACCTCTACCATTTTACGTAAACTTTAATGCTTTTCCTAACTATAAAATCAAATACCAAAATAGCTATGGTATACTTTTACCCTTTTACATGCACCTTTTTGCTTCACCTTCCGTTAAAATCAAATATTAAAATATCTCTGGTATACTTTTACTATTTTACAACATGAACCTTTTTACTTTTCCATCCTATAAAATTTAACATGAACCTTTTTGCTGTAGCTTCCCATAAAATCAAATTTTTAATTTCTCTGGTATACTTTTACCATTTTACTTTAAACTTTTTGTTTCTTCTTTCTATAAAATCAAGTATTGAAATATCTATGGCATAGTTTTTCTATTTTACACGGGCCTTTTTGCTTTTAAAATCAAATATTAAAATAGCTATAGTATACTTTTACCATTTTACATGAACCTTTTTGCTTTTGTTTCCTACAAAATACGTTTACCTTTTTTACATGAACCTTTTCGCTTTCCTTCCTATAAAATCAAATATTAAAGTATCTACAATATACTTTTACCATTTTACACGAACTTTTTGCTTTTCCAACCTTTAAATACTTTTACCATTTTAACATTAACCTTTCTGCTTTTCCATCCTATAAAATACTTTTACCATTTTACATGAACCTTTTTGCTTTTCCTGCGTATAACATACGTTTACCGTTTTACATGAGCCTGTTTGCTTGTTTTTCTTATAAATCAAATGCTGAAATAACTATGGTATACTTTTACCATTTCACATGAATCTTTTTGCTTTTGTTTCCTACAAAATACTTTTACCTTCTTACATGAACCTTTTTGCTTTTCCATCCTATAAAATACTTTTACCATTTTGCATGAACCTTTTTGCTTTTCCATCCTATAAAATACTTTTACCATGTTACATGAACCTTTCTGCTTTTCCATCCTATAAAGTACTTTTACCATTTTACAAGAACCTTTTTGCTTGTCCATTCTATAAAATACTTTTACCATGTTACCTGAACCTTTCTGCTTTTCCATCCTATAAAATACTTTTACCAACTTACATGAACCTTCTTGCTTTTCTTTCCTATAAAGTCAAATAATAAAATATCTACGGTATATTGTCACCATTTTACATTAACTTCCTGCTTTTGCTTCTTTAAAATAAAATATTTTTAAAGCAATGAACATTTATTTTAATTATAGTAGATTTTCATACTAATATCAGGAATAGAAATAATATTAATTAATCTATTTTTAAGTGTCTTAGGTTTCATGACTGATCTAACAATCTGCAAGAAAATGTTTTGTAATGAGGTAATCTAGCTAAAAGAAACAGAAGTAGGCCCCGGTTAATTATTTCTTTAAGTTTACTATTCCGCAGATTGGCAAGGAATGTTAAAGAAGCCTCTACTGGTCATTTATCTAACTTTTTTCATTGCTCTAGAATTACATTTTTAATTTGGCTTTACAATGTAGACATGCGCATGACGAGCAATTTTACAACCATAATTTAAGAGAATTGCGGCGCTAATAAAGTTCCGTTTGAATCTTGATGACTAAACTGCAGCCTTTTACAAACATAGAGTATATAATTTGTAGAAACAGCTTATGGAAATTATTAAACGAGTTTTTTTCGTGGCCATTTACGAATGTTAATTATAACAAAGATAATGATTTACTTATATTTCCCACGCTCGACGCACAAATAAAGAAAGCACAACTTCAATACATACGGCATTAATTTTTTTAACCTTTATACATAATAATCAGCTCGCTTACTGATTGCATTGTACATATTATATGCTTCTTGCATAATAACAATGTCGTCGACTTATTTGGTTAATTATATGGCTGCATTCAACTCAGTATTCGAATTAATACCCTCGTTCTCAGTGAAATTTATTATTGTTTGAAACGAGCTTACAATGCGCACTGAGGCATTGCTGAAAACTGCACAAGATTTTTATTTCTTCCGTAAAATCATATGGTACGTTGCGCGATCTATCATTAATGTCTCTTAGGTATTTACCATCTAAAGCTCTCTTTCTTGTGGAGTTTACAATTATATCAAAGTATTAAATACAAATTAAGGTATTGGACGATTTAGCAAAAATAAAGCTTTACATAAAATCCCAATTTCATAGCTGAAACTGTTGTTGTTCATAAACCTATGGTTAAAATTGCTTGATGATTTGATCCAAGTATATTTCGTGGATACTATAATAGCTTATAGGTTTTATAAGATAATTATAAACATGTAATAAATAAAATAATATCCCTAAAGTATCTAAAATGAGTTAGATGTCAGGTTTTGTTCTTAACGGAGCGTTGAAGTCTCCAGACAATTTGGTTTTAAAATGTCTTTTTTGGGGTTACAGTTGTATCAACATAATGTTTTTGTAAGAACCGTTATTTAGAAATAGATATTTAAAGCAAATATGCTCCGATTGCAGTTTATTTTCATTGTATATTGACAAGTTTATTAATAATAGTTTTGTCCTATATCACATCATTACTGTCGGCATTGCAATTAATTAATACATGTAGTCAAAATGCAAATCAAACATTTAAAAATATAATTAATGGCCAGCCAAAAAGTAAATTATGACAGCAGAATAATTAAAACGCGATCTAAATCCTTAATAACCACATGCAATGGCACCTTCTATTGAAATTTCCTAATTATGCAAATGAAATGATAAACTTTGCAGGCTTTTGCTTTATAACCGCATTTGAATACAAGAGAGTCAGTCACAATTAAAACGCCTCATAAAAATGAGTATATTTTAATTTGAAATCAGTTGAATGGGATACAGTTATCTGATTTTGGCTGTTCTGTCCGCCTCTTCTATGCACCGTTACCGGCCGCTCAGGTGAAGGAACAGGTAGATTCTTCTATTATTATGCATCCCTGAGAGCGAACCTTTAGACGGAGACGACAAACCGTCAAATGTGTAACATTCCGAACTTTAAAAAAGACCTTGGTTAAAGAACAACCTTGGACGTGCTAAAACTTTAGATACATTTAGAAAGATTAGAGAAATGTTTTTTGTGTTTTTCTGATGCGGTACGGTGCCATACAAGAAAATGCCATCGCTGTAGCCCTTGAAAAACATACAAAATATGCTTACGCATAATATATAGAGTATCCCATTTTGAACTTGGGATATTGTTTTCTGACTACAACTCATAATTTTTAGAAACCGAAACATGTAGTACCTTCGCCTATCCCTATTTACTCTTTCTTACATCATTGATTTAAGTATTTGAGTTGTAGAAGCTTAATTTCAAGAAAATATCTAAAGCATGTTGTAGGCATTCATTTTTTAAGGATACTGTGAAAACATTTTTTAAAACACAGTTTTTTTATGCCTGATTTAAGAATGTTCCACATTGAGTCATCTAAAAGGATTATAAATTCTGGTTATTTTTTTATACAGGGTGATTCACATCATAAACTACTATTTTTATAGATTGTTTGGAAAGTAATTAATTGTAATAATTCAAACGATTCTGCTTGCTTACATTACAGTATAATTTTCCCATATGTTTCTTATATTTTTGAAAGGTTTGATTTTAAAGTTTTTTTAGTTGTTTTAAAGAGAAATTCAGCCATTTTTTAAATGGCGTTTCCTGCAAATCCAGTAAGCGAAACAAAATAAAATTATATTAAAATAACATTTCAAGATTTAAAAAATTAATACTGATACGTAACCTTTACATTGCTAAGTTTTTCTAACTGCTTTATAACTTGCCTCGTTGAGCTCCATATCTGTATTCTACTACAGGGTACCAAGAACTGAAATTCCTTGGTTTTTATTCAATTTTAACAAGTTTATCTTCTCTTTTATATTTTTCAAGCTGCTGAATAAGAATTAAAGATTTCCTGATTTTATGAGAATTCTTTTAAAAAATTAGATAGAAAAATACTGACCTACAATCTTCTTCATATACTGCCATACTCAACACACATGTAGGCGATGTAATTTAAAAACTAAGACAGGACATTTATTGGAAGAAGAAAACAATCACTAATTGTATTCAAATACTAAACTTGGATGAGGAAATTCGAACTTGGAATTA
>JABXWE010010637.1:0-53038 GCA_014611495.1 Limonius californicus | reverse complement strand
AATTTGTGTGCAGTGGAAGTGATAAGTTATAACTAAAGCATTATTAATATATTTACCTATTTAGATAGTATAAAGTGTATAATTATAATTTGAAACAACTTTTTTAATTAACATTTTATTCAAATGACAAATAACGTACGTTTACTCAATACACAATTTCAAGATTATGTAGTTTTTGCGTAACCTGTACAAATAAAAATCAATTTTTTTCATCCTGAATCTTATTTTTACTACACTTTTATGATGAATGAGTTTTTCGTATCTTTTAAAATTAGTCCATTCGTCTTCTTGTCAACCCCACCCGTGGACATACTGTATATGAAACAGATATTTTAATTAGAGGAACAAGATTTGTAGGATTTCTGAGCTATTTTAATTTAATTTTTTAAGATCTAACTCTTCATTTGTCGCGTTAGCTATCCAATATCCTACACAGTTTTTAGAATTTATCCAACCGATGTTAACGAATATATAGGCCAAAGTTTAAAAAAGCTCTTTTTCATACGTCCGATATTATAAGGTTGAAATAAACATAAATATTTATTATCGCGTGGTAAACTAGACAAATCAACAACGACACCGTTAAAAACGATATAAAACTTGTTCGAATCGGTTAGTAATTAAAAAGATGCAACTAGAAAATAAAAGTGCATTTTTTCTGCGCCACCCAGTATATATAAATTAGAATCTGATATTTAGTAACGATATTTTTACCGGATTTCAAGGAAGCAGGTGTAACTCAATCCTCCATTTTTAAAGTAGCAAGCTGAAGATAATTAATTTTATTTCGATTATAGTTGTAACTATTCTCACAATAGTGTGTGTATATGTTGCACTACATAGAAAAGTCCCATTTTTTTTTAAATTGAAAAAAAAACATGTTTTAATTTGTTATATACAGAGTGTCTTGCTATTCATGCGAAAGCCCCAATATATGATTATCTATTGAGATTTTTTAAAATTGAAATTTTAACGCGACATATCTATTGAAAATAACTATTTGTGTTCAAGTAAAACATTTTCGATCTACAATTTAAAAATTGTATTAAATGGAGAGCTATTGTTCATCATAAATTTATGAGATAATATTATTTAGGATTAAACATATTCGAAGATCATTGTTAACCAGGGTCTATCATTAAAAACAAGACAATACATATACATAAGTAATAACATAAAGCATGCGTTTAATTCTTAAACCTTATTGTAAAATAATAACATTTTTAGGTTGTTGCCATCACAATTTGGAAATAACAAAGAAAGGACCCAAGAAGAAATTTTTAAACCCACATTTCTTGTTATTTTCAAATGCTGTTTCGCGAAAGTTAAAAATATAATAAAACCCAAATCTCCAAAGTTACCAAAAACTTCTTTGTTATTGTTACAGCAAAACATTCTGAGAGGTTAAGGTGTTTTTGATCTGCACCAAAACGAGACAAGAATAAGAATAAATAAAAACAGTAAAGTAATATCAACTGATGGAAATGCTAATGTGCTTGGGAAGTTTCCCTTTTAGATTCTAGTGAATGCCTATTAATCAGCAATGCATATTTTGGGCCATTTTTCGTATACTTTCTTCATATTAGCCCATTAAAATTCAATTAAGTAATATAAGTGCGTATTTCTGTATACCAGTTTGGCTTGGATTATATTATGACATTTTTGTGAGTTTTGAATTCTAAAAAGAGATGTTTACAAGTGCGTTTATAACAATGTACAAGTAGGAAAAATGAAAACCAAGCGTATAGTATTTTCGAATTCCATTAGGCAAACTCTTTAAAAAGTGCCAAAAACTCAATCTGAATACAATATTATATTAAGAAATGTACAGTTAAGTGTGTATGGCAAGGCACAAACACGTAGGCATTTAATGAAAAAACAGACACCGTGTCATGTTCGCCGTATTCGCTGTTGCATTGATAGCATGCCAATATGAACCGATATCTCCTGCGCTTAGCATATTTTTGTCACGCTGACGGTTGTCATATCTGTTTATTTTTTTCAATACACGCATTACACGATAGCAGCCCGTCTTTCTCCCTAGCTCCGTCTTCGTCCAACGTTTACGGAGGTACATGTCGCCAACGCCGTAACTCTCCTTTTGGGGCTATTGTTTTATCTGCGTATTCATCGAAGCTCATGACTGTATTTAAACGGGTTGGTCTTATAGGATTTGGCTGTGGGCAAATTCTGCAAGCACATGCAAGATGCCTCTTCGCTGCATCTGGATCATTCCTTCATTTTATTATTTATCAATCGACGACCAATGCGAATCGATTCTTGTGTACAAATCAGTTATCGTTTCCGTAATTTATTAGACTGCAGTTACAACTCGTTACTAAAACAGTATCAGTTGTGGAATTGAGGTTTCGCACACACCCAAACGCGTCTCTCTCGAGCACGCGCGGATCTATATGCGGCGTCTCTTTCAAACACCTGAGTCACCTGTATCCCTTCTCTTTTCCGATGGCCAATCACCAGTACGTTTTCGACGGCTTGATAGAAGCCGACTTGATCTTTTTAATTTAAAGTCACTTTGCGCTATGCATCTTGTGAGAATACATCTTTGTTACAATTCTCTTGTTCACAGTATCTTAATTTCTTCAGTGAATCGTTTAAGTTTCATGTGACGTTCTCCCAAGGAAGAGCCTCGAAACAGAGATTGTGATTCTTCGCATTGCTTTAAATTCTGTTCTTTGTGAGCCGCTTCGTTAATTCCAAAATTAAGTGGTAATGAGCGAGTAAGTTTGTGAAAATTCGGAAAAGTGGAATGGATTACACGTGCCGGCTAGCTTTAAGGTATGTTCTCGAGATTAATTTGATCGTGTTTAGCATTTTTGGTGAGGCTGTTCTGAGAAACTTTTAACAGAAAATTTGAATTTAATTGGAATATTTAAGGTAAATTGTTTGGATGGTCATCTTAGTTTGGTTACAGAATTGATGTTGCATCTTAAGATTTAAATTTAGCTGTGATTTGTATTCAATAAATATTATTTTGTAAAATTAAAGTTTAACAAGACGCAGAATGTCTTGCTCTGACAATTTGAATGCAGATCATTAGCCTAACGTAATTGTAAATACTATTTAGATCTTATGTTAATTTTCCTCTGATTTCTCTAAGTAATTATAATAATTCCTGCAATGCTTAGGTACAAGTTTCAACTGCATCATGCATGAATCCAATTTAGTGTATTATTAATGGCATATTTTTCGTGGTAATGACTGATCTTATATAATGATGGTAACAGGAAAAACGTTTACGGTGTGGTTAAATTTAATTATCAAAGCGATAATAGGCGATGGCGTGTGATGGGTAGATACACCTTGGCGTATTGAAACACCCCTTGCTGGTTGCAAATAAACACCCCAGCACCCACATTCAGCTGGCTGTGTGTACTTCCAGATAACCATGGAAACACCCGGGCCACTCTAGCTGATACGATTGTTATTGCTCTTCTATGCTCTCTGGCACCCACTAATTTGTTTACTAAAAATTGCCCACTAATGCATGGGCGTATTGGATAATTCACAAGAAGAAAACCACCCAGAATGTCCTTCGAACTGTAATTTACTATTCCTACATTTTTCTTAATGAAGAGCAATCTCGAGATGTCAACTAAAGTGCTTATTTGTGTTTTCTAATGAAACACACATTGTAAATTTAAGAGCAGGAATTAAATGCGCTGGAATCATAAAGCAATCTAAGCAAAGGTTACGTTGTTTACTTAAAGCTACATTCAAAACTTGTATTTTACGCATCTTAAACAAATATATTTGTTTAGGCTTATGCAAGTTATTTTAAGAGTAATTAATTTATCCTATTGTTGAGTTAATTATAAGCAAGTGTTTCCAGCCCCTCGATGTGTATTGATGTAGTGGGCGAAGCGACGATCCAATATGTATGATCTATTGTGCCCTTTTGAGATTCATTCACCGTACAAAAGGCGGGTTGGCACAGATTGTTACATGTATTGACTGCACCGCCAATTCAGGAACATCATTCGCCAAACTGGCTGCCAAAATAGCACTTTATCTTCCTTGTGTACCCTGCATAAAGCAAATCTGCTTGCTTTCAGTTGAATAAGTTCCCATCACAGAATAATTAATAGAAGGTGTGGACTCAAGGGTTTCTGTTTATGTATTTTGGATATTTACTGGAACTAAATATGATTTTCAGAAAAAAAGGAAATCATTGATAGTTAATAAGGATTTCTTATTTTCTATACTCATTTTGCTAGTAGCAACAAATTGTTCACTTCCGAGGCCTTTTTGCAGTAACCTATTTCTTATTTGAGTGATCAAGAACCTATTGTAAGCTCAGTTTAGTTGGATTCCTCAAAGGTTTGCATTTCATTGATCACCGTTTCGGATTAGTTATTAAACGAATCTTTTTCTTCAAGTGGTTTGTCAATTACGAGACGTAGTGATCGTTTCTACCATGCTTGTGTTGCACGTTTTAAAGTACCATATATATACAGAACCTACAGCTTAACGCGGGCTCCGAATCACAGGAAGCGTAAATACTGCTACTACAGAGAAAATTTAATAGGCAGAATACCTCGGTGGTTTGACATTGCCTTGCGAGGGAGATCAGTAATTAAAAATCCGATGCTCGATACTGGGAATTGAACCCCAGATAAATGTTTAATTAATCCTAATAATAAATATGAGTTTTGGGTAAACATTTTCAAATTTCTATTTAAATTGTACGTTTGGTTTCACCATGTCTTCTTCGAGGATCCAAATTTAAAATAGCCGTAAATTTAAGTTGTTTTACAAAAATCACCACTAATGTATTTTTAAATGGCCGAAGAAGGCCTAGAATAGCCAAAACGTTGAATAATGTTGCTAATTAGGTAAATACCTAGTAGTTTGAATTCCTAATCAAAGTAATACTTAATTTAATCAAGGAGCCAAAAAAATAAATAAATCAAATAGTGTGTGTGTGGAAGTCACCTTTTACATTACATATTACTGACGAGCTACTGTTTAAATAAGCAAATTAACAGTGGTGTAGTAAAGATTGTCCCAAGCGGATTGGAATTAATAGGGGTAGAATTTATAAAGAATGAGGGAGTGATTTCCGGACTAAAATTTTGTAGGTATATTAGTGTTAATTGATTTTTTGATTACTTACTTAAAACTTATATTAATTAATAATTAAATACAATATTATTAATAGTAATTTCCGCGGGTTTTTGTTATTAGACTTCAAAAATCGATGAATTTGTTAATAATGTGGTTTCTAATTATTAATTAAAATGGTATATTATTTCGTTGTTAGTTCTTGATTCAGTCTACTATTTTTTAAATAAAAAATGGGTGTTAAGAAATTATTACCGCACGAACATTTGGAAAATTGTGAAAAATTGACGCAGGTACGTGATGTAGGGCAATAAATGTAAAAATTAGTGATTCATTAGATTTAATCACATTCTGACAGGTTTATTTTGTTACTCTTTAACAAAACAGACTTTTAAAGATTTATACTAATAACTATTTGTTTTTTATTATACGGTTATTAAAATATCAAATAATAGCAAACATTTTGCGAAATGTAATGGAACTTGCAAATTCGATACAATTACTGCATTGTAAACTGCAAAAAAGCAATTAAGATTCTCTTTCAAAGTTGATTTCTATTTGGTAAAATTAAAAACTTTGTATTCATCAAGTAGGAGAGTATAATTACAAAAAATAACTTGAGGAAATTAAGTATGTTTAATTTTTTACCATTCCATAACTTTAAGATAATAAAATAAGGTTTAAAATTTTTTTGAGTACAATTTAAACTAAAATTAAAAGGTATTTGACTGATTCACATTTCGAAAACTGTTTCACTAAATACCAACTTATACAAATATAAACCGTGGTTTCTGTACAGTTAACTGAAGATTTGGTTTTAAATTGGAAACTCTGTAGTGCAGGAATAGGACAATCTTACTAAGATATTCAGTTCCGTTTAGCAAATTTTCAGAAAA
The DNA here is from genome assembly GCA_014611495.1 of Limonius californicus. NCBI lineage: Eukaryota > Metazoa > Arthropoda > Insecta > Coleoptera > Elateridae > Limonius > Limonius californicus. The sequence continues at coordinate 47,057 of JABXWE010010637.1, read as the reverse complement.
AAGAAGCTTACGTATAATCAGATAATTTCAAACGTCAGACGAGACACTTTAAACTGTACCAAGGTAGCTATCTGCATGATTTTCCATTTTTCTCAGAAAACGTAAAAGTTATTCGATAATAACCAAGGAAATCTTTAACGATTAGATTAATCTTCTACACGTTATGAAATCTGAAGCTTTGTTAATAAGTCTCGGCTTTCGATTATCCACATGAACAAGTGAGCTAACGTTACACATTTTCTGGGAAGCATTTTGCACAGGTAAATGGTAAATGGTGCTGCAATAAATCTCCCGAGTCGGTTTTTGAGATCAAATTACACAGTGATATCGTATACGCGTATCTCTGGATTCGAAACGCGTCATCTTTAGCGAATACTTCCTCAAACAAGTAAAGTGCCTTAAATAAACTACGGGTAAAAGTTATCGGCACCTTGATTTTTGCATCGATTCGATAAGGATACGCTGAGTAGACGACTGGCTTGGAATAGCCAATTAAAGTTCAAGTGTGCCTTATGATTTCCTCTTAAACTCGTAGGTGTATTACTAAGACGATATGTGTGATACAGGGGCCAACAATTTTTGATAAACCATATCTATTTTTATATGCTTCAATCAACACACCTTTCTTGATTGTTTTGAGCAAATCAGGTATATACCATATTTGGGTAATGCTGTTTCTGGGAAAGATCGTTTTAAGCAAAAAAATTGTATTTGAGTAACGTTGCTTTTAGAAAATAAATAATTGGTTTGAGCAAACTAAAAACAAAGCGTGTTAGGGCGAAGATATTTTCGGGAAGAGATCGTTTTCAGCTGAAACAAATCGTGATTTGGGTTATGTTGCTTTTGGGAAATAGTCAATCAGAATTATACCATGTTTGGGAAGAGATTGTTTTGAGTTAATCAGAATCATGCCGTGTTTGGGAAGAGATTGTTTAGTTTAGCAAATCAGCAAACAAATCGTGTTTAGGTAATGCTATTTAGCGGAAATTGATTGTTGTTAGGTAATCACAAACAAATGGTATTTTGAATAATATTGCTTTTGGGAAAGAGATTGCTTTGAGTTAATCAGAATCATACCGTGTTTGGGTAGAGATTGTTTATTTCAGCAAATCAGCAAACAAATCGTATTTAGGTGATGCTATTTTTTCAATAATGTCGCTTTTGGGCAACAAATTGTGTAGAATAAACCAGGAACCGAACGTATTTATGTAATGCTGCTTAGTGGAAAGCTCAACAAGGCTTTCATAATATTTATGACGTTAGGGGAAATTCAAGAGAATTTCTGGGAATAGATATTAGATTGTGTGATGTGTGGCGGTCAGGAGGGTGTCGGCAGGTGTCTGTGTGTGATGTGTAACTATGGAGACGCCAGGTACAGACTCAGCAGATCAATACAGGTGGCGCGGCCATCTTGGCCCGCCTGCTCTCGCGAGATCCGCGGACACACCCACGTAACTCTGACCCGGAATCTTCTCCCTACTTTCAAGCAACCCTATAAGGTTCGAACGGGATAATGGGAAAGGCAAGCTCTACCACCTACAAGAATTGCGGTGTTGCCTTGGTAACAGCGATTTTTGGTTAATCTAGAGAGTTATCTGTAGTCCTTTCGTAATTTCTGCATGGTTTTGCTAATATGTTGGGTGATCCGTTGCCTTTATGTAATTTTGAGGTATTTTTATAAATTTTACGGTCCTATTTGTTGAGCAAATTGATTGTAGGGAGCTCATTTTTGGAGCACTTTGATGTATTAAAAAGAGAAGGTTAAAAATAGTGGGCGATGTTTTTTCAATTTTTCATGTAGGATAGAGTCTTGCTTACGATTACAATTTTTTTCTTATAATTTAATGGTTGTGTTAGATTATAAACTAACCAATAACAATAAAATCCCCAAAGCTTCCAACTTAACCATAAGCTGCTTCTTAGAAATGAACGATTATAGTTTAATGGTTAGGTTAGAATCTAGCCATTCAATTCTAAACACGGTTAGATTAGAATGTAAGCTAACAACTAAATAATAAACAAATAATAGATGTTGGGTTTAAATTTTACCATGACAAACAACAATAAGAAGTGCAGAAGCGTCTAGCTTATACATAAACTTAAAATTAATTAAATGGTTGAGTTGGATTCGAACCTATCCATTAAATAATAAAAGTTGCTAAACCCAAACCTTTAATATATTAAACACTAATCTAACCATTACATATTAAAAGCTCCGAATCTCTGCTAGATTAGAGTCTAAGCTAACAATTAAATAATAAGAAACAAACTGGTAGGTTGGGATTTAACCTAACTATTTGATAAGTGTCTAATTTAATTACTTGCAAAATCTTATTATTTGATCTTTTGAATTAAATAACTGTTAAATATCAAGAACTTTAAAATTTCTAACCTAATCCTAGTTCGTGATTATTAAACTATGTTGAAAAAATAAAATCAATAGAACCTTACATATACCTAACCATTTAATAAAAGTTTATACTTTTGTGATTAGGGTAGAATTTAAGGCATCTACTAAATATCGCAATGTCTAAATCCCACCAGCTTACCATTAAATATCAAACAATATACCTATGTTAGGTTAGGATTTAATCTAACCGACTGTTCTATTGTCTGTGTAAGTATCTTCTCGTGGTATTCTTGCTTAAATTTTTCTTTATGCACAATTATCTGGCAACGTTGTGAAACGAAATTCCGCCCTATTTGTAAATTAATGAAATGGTAAAGGTTTGTTATTATAAAATAAGATAATAAACGAACATTATAATTATTTTACTCTTAGTAAAGTTCCCAAAATCAACAAATTGTATAGAATTACAAATCATAACAAATCGTTCCCGAAATGTATGAAAAAATTTACCCAAAATTAGCCCATTGCTCAAAATTTATATTTTTGTTTAGTTAACCAGTGGCGGATCCAGGGGGAGGGGGGGGGTAAATAATTATATTTAATGAAAGCTGATTTTTACAATTCACAGTTTTTAAGAACTTGAATTTATTTGAATCAAACTCCAGGTACAAAGTAATTACTCTCCTTCTTATTCTGCAATTTTTAGATTTCATTGTCCGTTTTATTAGCTTCTACAATAGTTACTAAACCCCCCACATCTCTATATCTCTTATTTTTCGTAATTTTACAGAGATACGAAAAGAACTTCCACGTCAAATTCAAATTACTGTTTAAAAAAATGTATGAAAGTTTGGCATGCTTGAAAAATTTCCTGTGTCCATTACTTGAAATGGCTTTGGCTATAATTAGATTTTACACGTACACACACATGGTCCCTCTATTTTCCAAAATAATGCTTATCACTAATTATTGTTATGTTGCTATATTATATTTCTTAATATATTAATAAGAGAATATACTTAATATTATTAATAATTTCAGCGGAATCGTATGTGATTTATTTATTTGATACATATTTTAATGTGTTCACGTCATTATCAAAACCAGTTTAATGTAAATCTGCCTGTATTTGTTGTCTTTTAATAAGTTGGATATTGTAACAGGTATAATAAATCAATATAATCACTCTATGTGCCTATTACATGCGTACAACACCAAAAGGGCTTCATGAATGTAAGAATAATGAACGTAGGTAAAAATCTAACAACTAGAAAATCCCTTTGGAACTAATAGATGCCTCCGCAAGTGTGTATTTCGTTGTTAAATAATATTTTTATCTAAAATATGTTAAATTAACGAAACGGAATACATTGATCGATTATTGGAACTTTGTATTAATCAAAATTATTTTTTTATAGCTTCAGAGAGACAGTTTACCAATGGGAAGTCCAACTTGAACAGTTTCTGCTAATACATTTATTGGTTATGTAGAATTTCGAATATTTGAATCCACCCATCTAAGAAAATTATGTAATGATTCCATTATGTTGATGACATTTTAGCAGATTTTAATTTATGTTTATTGGTGATTTCTTAACGCTTGTTAATACTCTGCGTCCAAACATAAATGTTATTTAAGAAATAGAACAAAACAGTTGTATTAACTATTTAGACTTAAACGTAAAAATTAATAAGAACAAACTGGAATATTCTGTTTATAGAAAACCTACCCAAATAGATATCACAACACCACAAGACTTATGTAATTATAAAACCATAAATTAGCAGCCTATAGGTCTTTGATACATAGAACAATAATTACACCAAAGAGATTTTGGTTATTAAACAAATTGCATATACTAATGGCAATAACAATAAACCGATTACAAATTAGCAATTCAAAAAATATATGCATAAAACAACTCCGAAAATGTTAGATATATTTTAATTCCATATTTTGTTTATATATCAGAGAAAATGGTTAAACTTATAATAAAAACAAATACAATAAAATTATAATAATTTTTAGAATAAGAGGAAAGTTTCAACACCTTAGTCAAAAGATAGGATTATGATTTGTTATAATTATATGCTTACAAATTAAACTGTTCACATTGTAATTTTGTATACATAGGCCAAACAATTAGAACTGTTGGTAGTACATACAAAGAACATATATGCACCTATAAATACAAATACCAATTAAATCTAACTATGCTAAACACTTCTTATGCGTTGATATCAAATAATATATCAACATTTCAATTTTGCGACTATAAAGGTAAACTGGATATATTTCCAAATTCACAGAAACACTTTACCAAATACACCTTCTATGTATTAGCAAATAAGCTAATAAATTCCTTGCTATTAGAAGTTTTTTAGTAGACGTTCTGGGCGAAGTTCGAAATAATATTCAATGTGCTATCAACCACAAATGTTTATATAACTTTTGAAAATGACATATCATATACAGTCGATTTCGGTTAACTGGGCCATTGGTTAATCGGGACAGCCGCTTTTTTGTGCCAAATCTTAAAGAACACAAATCAAATAAAGGAAATAACAGCGATTTAAACCGCTTATTTGGGAAACCAGTCCGTTTAATAGGGGCAGTAAATTTCAGACAAAAACATGACAGACAATTTAATGTTTGTTCTGTTTGGAATTGGGCGGACAATAGTACTTGAAATGTGTTTTCTCATATGTTATTTATCTGACATCACATATATTTGCTATTGATGCGGCGTCGGGATTCACACGTACACATCGTTAAGCTGGTGGAGTTAACGTACATTCGGAAACAGCTACACCGCCGCGCTTATGCAACGTATGTGTAGACTCGAATTTTTACAATTTTATTTAAAAAAGTTAACTTTTCTGTTTTGTGATTTATTACTCCTATAATTTTTGTTTTAGAATTTATATTTTTTATTATAGATATATGTGTATGTATTAGATATTATTTTTCGAGTGCACATTATTTTTCTGTAATTTATATTTTTGTTCAAGATTGTGCTAAGGTCTTCAAAAAAATCATTCATTTATAATTTAGTGGATCTTCGCATATTTGGGTAAGTCGCTTCCTTGGGCCAAAATATTGTAGGCCCAACGTGTCCCGATTAAACGGAATCGACTGTATTAAAATACTCATAAAGCACAAAATAAACTAAAACCTGTTTCAATTGTATCTATTAGTTTAAACGTTCAGTAGAAGTATACCAATTTACATGTTTATAAGACATTTTGATGAATCGTAGTTTATTAATTTGAGTATATATGAAAAAATGCGAATTTTCTAAGATCCCTGCATATAAATAGAATTAGGGAAATTAATTTTGTAAAAAAAATTCCATTGCACTTATCCGTAATTTTAGTATTATTTGCTTTCGTAAATGTCTGCCCTACTAAACTCATTTCTGTTTAAAATAATAGCTTGTCTATATTAGTTTAGTGAATATGGTAGACACCTTCCTGTAGTCATGAATATGGTAAAATCGAAGCTAAAATAAGGTCTTCGATAGGTATTTGTTCATTTATCTATTTCTGCCGCAGATCTTATACCAAATTATAATTGTATTATTTCGTATTTATCTTTCCTTTCCAAAAACCTTTATATTTGATCTCCAGATATTCGCAAATGAGGGCATGTTTGCGCATGTAATACAAATGGGCTTGCTCTTACAAGTACCTACGTACACTCATGCACGTTACTTTCACTACCGCGATGTGTGCAACGTAATTTTTAAAGGTGTAAGTGTCTGATTAGGCGTTCGCAATATGAAGCGCAGTTCTTCTCAGAAATAATTATTTATCCTTTATCAATCATTATTGGAATTAATGTTACAGATAGATACGTAGTGTGACAGACGAGAAGTTGTAAACAAAGGTAGAGCATATCTCGCCTGTGCTGCTGATACAAGAGATTATAAATTTTATAAAACCTTTCCGCATTGCATTACACATACAGCAAACACTAAAATTTGTGTATGAAACTTTTCCAAATGAGCTGGCATCATCGATATTGTTGGAAAGGGTGGAGTTTATTGACACCAATTCTAAATTTTATTTGTCGGTAATCTGTTAGTACTAACTTAATCCATTTGGATTTATTAAAACACCTTATAGAAAGCGATTTATTTTATAAATTTAAAACTATACTGAAGTAAATCCGTATCGGGGTATGTTTAGGAAATGTGTTCTAGGAAGCATTAGATGTTTTGAATATAGATAATTAAATTTTACTTTAGAATTTTGCAATTATATGCATTTTTCGTGTGTCTCACATCTTTTTAAAATAATGTTCTACTTGTGATGGTGTTTCCTAGCTACTGTAAACTAATAATAGTGATAAAATAGTTTCACATTAACTAGATAAGCTATAGTATAGTAAATAGTTATGTATGCACAGTCAAAGCTTAAGAACAATTAGGTAAGCAAATACTTTCATTCTATTTTCAGTAAAATAGTTTTTTTTACCAAAGACTTTACAATTGGCTGGAGCACTAATTGTGAGATATTTATAAATCATTAGGGGTTGTTTATTTAAATTAGTTACTCTGACTTTAATATGATGTACAAATGTGTACACAGACGTGTTTCATTATTGCTCAAATTGTGTACAAAATGTATTCGATTCTCTTCGTTACCTTCCTGTATATGTCATTGGATTTTATGTTAGTTTTGGTTAATACTAGGAGCCACGATTTAAACCACTAATTGATTTAGTTGCTACACTACTTAAAATTAAAATAGGTTTTCAGTGCTAATCCCTGTAATTTTATATTTTAAATTATCATGTGTAAGGTGTACCTAATAAGACTACAAAAATATGAAAAATTACTTTATAATAGGTATTTATATTAATGGAGTTATAATTACTTTCAATGAGTGGGTAACTTATGTGTTCTTAATTTCAAAAAGAATGCCTTTAACTTTTACAAGATTGGGTATAAGAGGAAAATCGTTTTAAATTATGGTTATATCTCTGTAATCCTTTAAGTTACGGTTATTGAGTTGTGCAAGGCCCTGTATCATGATTTCTGTATTAATTTTAAGCATTGCTTCATTTCTTTCGGTGTTTTGTCGTGCTGATAGCGTCTGCGATATGAAAGTTTTAATTAAATCATTATTGGGCTCGCCCACCGTTTTCTGATTATTGCAGAAATCGATGTGGCAATGAAAATATAAGTCCAGTATTATTTCTTCTTCCTCAAATGTTAAAATTTTTCTAGAAAAGTTTGAGGAAAGTTTTGCTTAAGTTATGTTCCTTAAGTACAAATAGCTAAGACTATCGAAACCTCACTTGTAAAAGCGTACACATAACCTCATATTATTCAAAAAAATTGAAATTAATGAAATTACATAACTTGATACATGAAAAATATTGATAGTTGTGTATAAGACATATTATACATTACCAGTTCTTAGTTATAATTCGATTCACGAACAGTTAACGCAAATGGGTATGACAACATCGATGTTGTATTTTCGGTTGAAGCCAACTTCAAGGACTTTTTAAATATAAATCATAAGTTTGGATTGTTTCATGTTTTCCCAAAACTCATTTCTTCTTATTTATTTGTTAAAGTATGAATTTCTCCTATTTTTAAAATGAACTTATAAGTACCTTAAACATTTTTCAATATTTCCCTTGACTGAAAGCAATGCCAAATTTCGCAGTTACATGGCACACGCAGTAACAATGTAAAACTTTCTAATTAGTATTTGGGAGAATCGATCATTGACGCCGATTGACGAGACGTGAGGTAACTTTCATATACAATTCGTGTTGGTAGTAGAGTTCGGCTATAAATATACTATTGTATATATTATTATTTAGTTAAGCCACCTGTAATACTAGATACTAGAATGTAATATGCAAACCAACACTTTAGTGCAGGTAAACACGTAGGTCAGGAAAAATATTATTAAATTACTAAAAGATATTCATATAATCAAACAAAATTAACGAAGTTACTAAGTATAATGTCATCCTCTGTTACGCAAAGCTTAAAGCTTTAAAGATATTTAAAGATATAATTATAATTTTCTACTTGTGAATCTTAAGTGTTACTGGAATTAGAAGTCGTTTGTGGTATCTGCAATCTACTATATATAGTAGCTTTTCCTTAACTTCGTTAGGGAAAATACGTGTATTACTATTCTGTATCTGATAACGTACTGATACTACACTGATGTCATATTTCTTAATAAGTCAATCCAACTTTCTTTTCGAATTTGTAATTTAATTAAACATGCAAATAAGCAGTGCCCAATTAACACAATTTTGAAGTGTCCTGTTGCAAAATTGTGTAAGGATATTTTTTAGCGAGTATTCTTTCTGTTTTCAATAATAGTTGTATAAATAAACACTGTTAAGCTAAATGTACAACTCTGAAGATACGCGCATAGCACTTATTAGGTAATAGATCCCTGCAATAATCATTACTTAAAATTAGTAAAAAAGTATTTAGTGTAAGTATGACTTAGTTGTAGAGTAGAAAATTACCTGATTAGATTTTTGCTAATGGTTCTACTTTCAAAATTCCACAATTAAGGGGTCCAGACATTTTAAATATTGTCAACTCCTGAAGAGGGTTGGAAATAATCCATAATAAAAGTGTTTGAGAAAGACCATTTTGTTAGACTGTAATTTTAGTGCAGATTAGGTCTATTTGATGATGATTGTTATGTTTTTTGGATACACAAAATCATTTCGTTAACAAGTAATTTTTGGGAGAAAGTGGGATTCCCTTAACACATGTACTATACCACAGCTTTGCATACTTAACATTTCATTCACGTGGTGTGATGTTTTTACATCACTGATTAGGTGTTCTGTGGTTGATAATCCGCTTGCAGGAGCCACCTACACCGGATTTTCCCTGTGCGAGAGGAATACACTCATAAATTTTCCTAACCCTACCCAAGATAAAATTAGTCAAGAAAATTTCAGTAGCACTTACGTGCGTATGAATTCCTTCCCATATATGAAGTGCGTTTTCTGCGAACAATTTGCTTTGGGGTTTACTGTAATTAGTAAATAAAAAGAAAACCTTTTCTCACAGTTTGTGTCTCCGTTTACTGTAATTTTTGTGCAGACAAGCGGATTGTTAAGCATCTTTATTATTTTTTAAAAATAGAGAGAATAACAAGGCGATTTCCGTTCCGGTGAGTAAAGATGTAGCATCTGGGGAGATTTCATTAGAGTCTGCGTTTGGTCACGCAACGTTGGCAATATTGTCTTTATAAACCTGCTGCTGCAATTCATTATGAAGTCGGTTTCATACGTGTTACACATTCATACAGAAAGTAAAATATTTTAGATATTAGTATAAAGAATGCCGGTTTCTTTGTTAACGCATTGTTAAATCATGTTGATGTTTAAATACGCCCAAACGTTTTAAACTATTCTCTTATCGTTGAGAAGAGCATCTGCGGCTTTGTATAACAATAATGTACGACATATTATTAGAAGTACTGACGTATTTTTTACGTAGTTGCAAAATCATACAAGTCTCAGTTATTCATAGTTTTAGATAGCAGCTCAATTATTATAGAAACATCATTCATTGATAGCGATGTTTAACAATGCCGTGATCACAGAATTTCAAACAGCAGTGTATAATTACATAAACACATAAATTAGTATGACTATGATATTGTTGCGATCCACGCTTTCTCGACTAAGATGTGATGAGGATCTAAAATCACTAGACCGAAAATTCTTCCATAGTAATTTAGAAAAAACCTGCAAATTTGTCAGAGAAACTTCAGTCAAGAAAGTTACAGTTTGCTTAACTAAACAAAGAGATTTTAGGAGGTTTGCGTTCGTCTACTTAAGTAAACCAAACAACGTGAAATAAAATTATTGGCACGTTTATGTAACGAAATTTAAATGTTGATGGTTTTAAGAAGTTTCTAATTTTTTCGATATATCTTGTCAAAATGATGAAGCGGGCGTGTTTCATCATTTCGGCAAAAACATATTTCCTGGATAGATTATGACTTCCCCTCAACGAATTTCCTAATATATCCACAACCTTATGAAACAAATTGCGCATAATAATACATTAGAATAAGAAATCCATGGTACATATGTGTTTAGAAAGAGATGCCCAGCTCTGTTTTATATGAATATTATTCTTATGTAACAAGCACAACAGCAATTTCGACTTCGTTTACATAGAGATATATTTTTTGAAATAGCTCATAATTCATTTCCACTTTTAAATAATTTTGCAAATGTTACAGTTTGTTAATTAAAATTGTTAGAAGATTGTTGAATATTAAATATTAGTACAGGTTCATAAAATACCTCCATTATAGTCATATTTAATTATCGTATTAATTACTATTAGAACGTTTGGGCAAAATACTATTAAAATCATAGTTAAAATATAATATTGCCAAAGGGCTCAATATCATATGGATGGGTTCGATTTGCGGTTAAGGCACTTCTCACCTTGAGGAAGTTAAGTGGGTTGTAAGGTAAAATACTAGACGATGGAGCTACCACATAAACTGAGGTAGGTATCGATTCCCATTTACTGCAATTTTTGTATACGTAAGCGCTTCTAAAATATAATATTATATGTGAGTTGGGACTGGGGATGGAGTAATAGTAGGAATTCCAGAGCTCCAGTTATAGGTTCAGTTCCATTCCCTGACCTTATTGGGTGCTTTCATGGATTCGCAGCAGAATATTAGATTAAAGTCAAGTTGTTGGAATTCTGCTGTACTTTTGCATTTATTTTCTTGATATATTTTATTATTTTATGATATGCGTAATTCATTACTGCATGGAAAATTGTAAACTACAATTAATTTCTCTGTAATATTATATTTGTTGTTGATATATAGGTAAATTATTTTGTTATACGGCATTTAAGATAATATGCAGTCTATCCCAGACTTAAAATTCAGTAGGGGTAACATAGGGCAATGTAATTCTTATGAAAAAATTTTACACAGCGTTGCCACTTTTACCTGCGGCTATTCTTCAAGCCATCTTTTGGTGCTGAATTTCAGGGGTCCTCAAACACTTATTCATTGAAAGTAAATAATTTATTTGTACATTTTGGACGTAAATAAGCATTCAATAGATATTAGTATAATTATAATAATTAGTGGTATCTCAAAAATTAATTTACTTAATAGTTTACATATTTACATATTAGTAGTAACATATATAAAATCATATTACATATTAGTAACAGCCTTTTCGCCCCACTGCTGGGCATCTGCATCTTCTCTGCCACGTGTTTCTCCTCAGCGCTAAGGTAGAAACACGGGGGACCTACAGTTTAACGTCGAATCCGAATGACAGAAATTCCAGAGAAGGTTTTTAGCATTAAGATCCCACGCTTGCAAGCCGGATTGGGAAATTGTCTATGGTGGGTTGCCGAAAAGATTTTTAAAAATCTGCGTAGTTATGATTAGGTTTCGAACCCAAGCCAGAATCGACGTTTTGCTCAGAAAGCGAGCGCTCTACCAACTGACCTACCACCACATACGCAATTATATAGCTATATATTCTATATTAATATAAAATCTAGTGCAATTAAAGTGATAAATGCTGTTGTTAAGAGTTTAAGTTGGCACTTATTAATTATTAATGCAATAAAGGTCGTACAATTAAATTGAAAAAGTCATAAACTAATAAGAGTTTCGTTTTACACCAGTCGTTGATTGCGAGCTGTCGGAGTACCATTGGTAAAAGGACGAAACACTGCGTGCAATCCGTTCTAATGCCAGCTATATGCTTAAGTTAAGAGGATTAGAAGTCATAAAATTGAAAGTTTTCGTTGGCATTACCAATAAACCAAATGAGGAATACGTCTGGCAACACCACTCTTCATAAGAGCAATACTGAATTTTAAGTATGGGACAGTATATAGGTTTTTGTATAATATTGTTATAGTTAACGAAAAATTAAGATATTTATATGAACCAGCAGAACCAATTGGTTACTATTTCCTTTGGTGCGATTTTCCATGTACTTATGCAAATGTTCCATAATATAAAATAGTCTACAACAGATGTTAAATGTGGTGGATGGTAGATTAATAGTAAATAGTAATGAAAGTACTACTCTATAATCAAGCGGGTTTCATTCCGTTACGGTTTTAATGGTTTCTGTAGGTGTTGGTAAACGCTAAATGGGGTTGATGGAGCAGTTCTAGTTTTGACATAATTAAGATTCTTGTAAGATGAGATACTTCAGCAAAGCCAAATGGTTACGATTTTCTTTTGTGGAACTTCTATGGCTTATATGCACGTTTCATAATATAAAATAGTAATAGTACATGTTCAATGGGGGCCGTCGAACAATCATCAACAACCTCTTCGTCCCATTGCTGGGCACCGGCTTTTTCTCTGCCACGTGCTCCTCCTCGGCGCTAGGGTAGAAACATGGGGGACCTACAGTTTGACGTCGAATCCGAACGACAGATATTTTAGCGAAAGTTTTTAGAATTAAGATCCCACGGTTGCCTATTGAATTGGAAAATTGTGTGTGGTGGATTACAGCACATGATTTTATACGATACGTGGTAATGCTGGGGTGTTAAACACAAGACGTTTTGCCCAGAAAGCAAGCGCTCTGCCAATTGAGCTACGACCACACACATGAAATAATTGTAAACAGTATTGCAGCTATTATTTCTAGAGCGAATGTGGTCGCTTGATTCCACTACACCTTTGAGGGAATTTGTGTTAATAAATGCTAGATTGAGTAGGCGGGGTTGTAGATTTTGGTACAACTTCTCTGAAGGCTAGTGAGTTTTAAATTGTATTAATATTATCAAAGGGCTATCTTTGCTGTTCGCGGAAATGATTTAATTGCATTATGGGACTTTCCATATAATATAGGTTTTGCACAATGGAAGGGAAGGGAAATTAATTTACTTTTAGGGGAAAATACTTCACCAGGGCAAATGAGCGCGATTTTTCTATACTTTTAATAGATTCCTTAAGCTTCTTAAAATATTAAACATATGTAAAATAAATGTTAACTAAAGGGTACAGCAATAGCATATATTATTGTAAATGTGAGTAGGGTAGATTCTTCCCTGATGTTTCGAGGGTATTGGTTGTTGGTTAATCCTAGATGGAATTAATGGTGGAATCATAAACTTTGGCACTTGTGGGTTAAATTTCCCTCAGCTACGTCTTTCTCATCTTCCGTAGCGCTTAAAGATTTGCTTTTCCTATGATCATTCATGATACTTCTCTTCTTATTGATACTTTGTGTAACTGAAATATACTATGGTATGATACATTTTATACTGTATTTATTTGTATCAAAAATTATCTTTTCTGTTCACGGATACGATAAATTGATTGTGTTACAGAATATTCGAGATAATGATGGCTGTTGCACAATAATATTACAAGATCCACAATGTATAATAGATTTTAGAAGGTATTGGTTGTGGAATAGTAGTAAATAGTTACTGTTTCAAATGCGAGTTTAATTCTTTTCGTGGTACTTTTCATGGTAATGCGAGCCGGTTCGATTCCCAACTGTTACATTTTTAAGAGTGGCTAAGTGGTGGAGTAGTCGATGTTATAAAATTTCTTTTAAAAGAAAGTTTGCTTAATTTTCTTCCTTCCTTCCTAGCCAATTTAATTGAAATATTTTCTTATTGGCTAGTATGTGTAAACTTGTCGTTTTTCTTCAAAGTACTATCTTTGGTGTTCACGGAAATGATAAATTAAAACACACCTGATAAATTTTCAACCTTGTTTGTTTATTTGAATATCGGTTGAAAACAACTTCTCATGAGTGCTTCGTTATTAATAGCACAAACTACGAAGTGCTTATAATGCAATAATTTATAAAATTACAGAAAATTCGCGTGGTTACGTTTTCCTACTGTTAGTGGGGGCGGTAGGGGATTACTACGTAGCTGAGCAACATTTACTTTTTATAGAAACACGGACTGGTTCAGATCAGAATACAAGCCTTTTTATCTGTTCGTTGTATAAAAGGGACGCGGGCACGCGCCAAAGCAGGTGTTTATAAACCGGGCATATATAGGCAGGTGAAGCGAACATATGCTAGCGTCTCTTAAATAATATTCTCCTCTGTATATTTTTTCCAACAAGCGGTGTTATTATCCTTTTTTAGCGTTACCGCATCGTAAAGGTTTAAACGAACCAAAGGTGAAACGAAACCTTGTTTTTGGCGAACATTAAAATCACATAAGCATTCTAGCCATATTGAATTAACAAAAAACGACCCCTCACAATTATAAAAAAATACTTCTGAATTAGTATATAAAAATAGATTTTTTCTGCTTTCAGAACTTAGTTTCGAGATGCAAGGCATTGTATACGTGCCTGATTGTCATCTTCAGACTGGTTCGCCGCCACCAAATAGGATCAGTGGTAAGTACTTTCACCTGCTTGTTTAACTTAAATATTTTTCAAATTATACAATATTAAACAACAAAGCAAGAGCCAAGGAATACGTTTAGAAGGAAAGATATAGCGCGATATTAAAGGAAATTTAACATGTGGTTTTTCACATTATATCTGTCATTGTGGTCCATTTAATCTTATTGTTTCCGCTTTCTTAAAGTCCTGCTTCCTTTCTGGGATTTGTATCCGGAGTTTGGGATACCTTTTTATCAAATTTTTTTGTTGTTGACGCGTCGGGATTGATAAATCAGCGAGCACAGTCATACTTCTGTTCTAATCTAATGATCTTGCTCTTGCGCATTTAGATGGAATAGGTATTGAGGTTACTTCAGGCAAAGTACAAAGGATTTTTATCAACGATGATTTCATTTTATGTGTGCCATTCAGAGTTCAGTTTTTGAAACATCTATCTTGTTATCAACAAAGGTACAGATCGGATTTTAATATATTTGTTCTCCTTAATCATCTTGTTTCAACACGATGTTATCTCGCGCTCATTCCGATTTCCACTCTATATTTTTATGTTTATTTAATCTATTTAATCTGCCTATTTGTAATGACTTGACAGATAGTGCACGAGTAAAAAAAACTGATAGCTATCAACAGACAAGTGTCAAATGGGTCATAAGTGTGAAATTAAATTTTGTACGTAGAGTACAAATTCAAATGTTAATCCATAATTATGATCTAAAATAACGTTAAGAATTTTAGAAGTTAGTAAATATTTTGTGAAAATCTTAAAACGTTTAATATGCAGGGCATTCGCGAACTCAGTGACCCGAATTGTACGTATTTTATAAATAAAATGAGCAAAAAAAGTCGTAACGGAGATACAGCTTACTGAATCTGAAAATTTAGCAAGTTATTACCTCTGTAACGCAACATTTCCGACTTCATGTTCAAATAAACTTTTGTGATTGCTGTAGTAGCATCTACAAAAAATCCCGCTGAATATTAATTTATAAATACATTTATACAATTTTTTGCAAAAATTGTTTTATTAATTTTCTTCTATTAGTAGAATACAACCTTAGAAAGCTTTAGAATCAACATGCTTTAAAGTAATTATTGCACTGTATATTTTTGAGAAAATATCAAAATAAAATAAAAATCGTCATAGATGATCACTCCTCAGTTCTTATGTCCTTAATTACACTTGGGCTAACTAAGTACAAGTATAATTAATTCAAGTCCGTCCGCGACTGAAAATAAGTGCAGAATTACAATGCGTGAAAAAAATTAAGGAATACCCTAGATTAGATCAGTTAGTTGCCCTAATTAAAATTTATTGCTAAAGTGACTGATGTTAAGTATACTCTGTATTCTCCAAATATCACGATTTCTTGGAGGGGCTGTATCAAATATAATATTTTAAAGATTTGAAATATTAATTTTGTAGAGGCGCGAAGCTATGAAATAGGTACGTATGGTGTATAAAATCTCGAAATTGTTCGTAAAATAATTATCTCAACTGGAAAGGTGATATATTTATCTCGAGGTAGACTGTATCTATACCGATAAACTATTTAGAATTACGGAAAAAGTCCTAATTAATTCTAACTGATTAAAATACGTTCATCATATTAACTAAAGATAATTTTAAACAAGGTAATGGTTTATTCGTATGAGTTTTCAATCGTAGTACCTTGTATAATTAGGTTTGACGGTAGCTTGTGCTCATAAACGTGCTTCCAGTTTACATTTGCAGGAAGTTTAGCTTTGATTTTTTGATCATTCTTTAAGTAATTTTTATAATGGTTTATTGATCTAGAATTTTCTAAGTAGGAGTAATATTTTGCACCGATTTGGGACAAGTTTAATAAACTATTCAAGTTATATTTATTTATTTGCATAAAAATAAATTTAAGAATTTATATAGGGTGTTTCATATAAATTTCCATGTATTTGAATTTCTACACATTCCTCTTATTAAAGCTTTCCATATATTGTAGGTACATTACTTTATTTCGAGGTTTTAAATTGCAAACAATTATCTTGTACATATTTGCACATTGCATTGATTGTTCAATATACAGGATGGTGAAAACAAGTCTAAAGCATCTCAAAGATGTGGTATGGATCAATATTAGTCAAGCAGTTTTCGTTTTCCACTCATTTGCAATTTTATGTTGCTTATGCAATTTCTTTTGTACTTACCCAAAAATCGCTTTTACAGTTAACTATTTTTATTTTTAATTAAATTATATGGCCAAAATGTCCTTCACTATTAATATATGTCCAGCATCTGCGCTCAAAAGAAATTCGGTTGTTTCAAATATACCTGGACGGTTTCAGATTGTAAGACACACTCGCTCGTTCTATTTGTGTTCATAATTTTTCTAAATTGTTTATAAGCTCTGTATAAAGTAGACTTTGAAGCCAAGATGATCAACAATTCAATTTTGAGAATACATTTGATAAAACGAAAAAAAAAATTAAAATTAGTATTAATACAATTTACAAATATGTATATCGAAAACTATCTGTCTTTAAAATTTTAAAATATTCATATTATTTATTTAATAATATATTTATATAATATTCTGTATATACAAAGTTTGTATATTTTATAAATTTCATCTTGGAAAAAAATTTAAACATCTTAATGTTATTTTCACAAATTTAACGTTTCTGCTCCAAATAAGCTACCCTGCATTCGTTTACATCTTGAAAGGATTGTCAAATGTACACTGTTGACATTAATTCCTATATATTGTACAGGGTGTTTAAAGAAGGTTGGATAATTACCCTTGTATAGTATTCATCAAACCAAACAAAAGCGTTTTACTCAACATAGGTTTGTAAACCAATTCTTTCAGAGATAGAGGCGATTTAGTGCCTTAACTTCTTGAATAACGCTTAACCCCCAGTATTGGAAGATGTGCCCCAGAATTATAGGGTTCATTTGTGGTTTATACACGATGGGGCTCCTCCACATTTTTCAGTGTCTCAGAATACACATAATTTATAACAACAAATGGATGACATATGGATCGAAGAACGAATGCCAGAGGAATGAAAAATGCAAAGAAAAGGAAATAGGGAATAGCCCTCTTAGGAGTCATATACAAAATCTTAACCGCAATCATAGCGAACAGAATCAGATCATATGCTGAAGAAGTCCTAGCCGAATACGAATCAAGATTCAGAAATGGAAGATCAACAACTGACCGCATATTGACAATTAGGAAAACATTAGTAAAATGGTATGAATATAATATAAATATCCACCAAATATACATAGATTACAAATATCTATATGGTAGCATAAGTAGAAATTACTTAAAGCAAACAATAGAAAGAAAGAATTCGGAATGCCAGCAAAACTAATCAACCTCGTGGAAATACACTATCACAAACAAAATATAAGGTGAAGACAAAACAACCTTTCTAAACAATTCGCAAAAGAAGTCAAAAAGGGACTAAAACAAGGCGACCCCCTATTCTCAACCCTGTTTAACTTAGTACTAGAAAGATGCATAAGGAACATAGACACAAACCCATAGAAAACATAAACAACAGAAGCTGCCAACATTTAGCATTTGCCGATGACGTGGTGATCCCATCACGAACAGAACAAGCATTAAAGACAGCATACAGCGAACTAGAAAAAGAAGCAAAGCGAGCGGGAATAGGTAATAGTAAACGATCCGAAAACCAAATACATGCTGAACACAAGAAGCATAAGAAGGGAACAAAACAATATACAAATAGATAACCTCACATTCCAGGAAGTCTCAGAAATGAAATACATAGGAAGCAAAATCACAAACAATAACGAAAGAAACGAAGAAATAAAAATAAGAATAGCTGCCGGAAACAAAAGCTTCCATGCACTCAAAAACATATTCCAGTCGAGAAGCAGATCAAGAAACCTCTAGAAAAGAATATATAAAACAATTATAACACCCGTAGGTGACATACGGGAGCAAAATATGGATACTAAAAATGGAAGATCAGAAAAACCTAGGCATCTTTGAAAGAAAAATACTAAGACGAATATACGGACCAATAAGGCGAGGAGTGGAAACCAAGAATGAACTACGAATTAAAAAACTTACGAAGACCCAGACGTAACGACAATGAAGACACAAAGACTAAAGTGGCTGAGCCACCTAACAAGAATAAGAAACGATAGAACCCCAAAAATGGCATACGAAAGAAAACCAGAAGGTAGAAGGAAACGAGGACGACCGAGGAAAAGGTGGAGCGAAGATGTAGAAAACGACCTAAAAGAGCTGGGAATAAGAACTTGGAGAAGAAAGGCACTAGATAGAGAAGAATGGAAGAAAGTCATTGAGCAGGCCAAGGACCTACAAGGACCGTAGAACCAACAGAAGAAGAATAATAACAAATGGATACGCGGTCTAATTGCAGGACCATCTATATCCCTTGATGACTCATTTGATTTTTGTATTTTGGCGAATATTATATTTAATTACAGTTTGTTTTTTCACAATACTGCAATTTATTAATTACAATACAAAATCTTCTCTAGTTTTAAAACAGTTAGTCTGCTGACAAGGTGATCATTTTTAACACCCTTTATATTTGAATTATTTTCTAGAATTTGGCTTTTGAAAGAAAATATTTAAACATTTTTCTATACAAGTTCTACATTTTCCGTTTGGTTCACAGCTTATATTTTAAATAACGTTTCATGTTCATGTTTAGGTTGATATCAAATATATATGGTTTACAAGAATTTGTATAAGCCTTTGATTTGATATTTTTTATACGGATTCGTCAAACGGTTTGTATGCCTTGTCTGCGCATGTTGAACACGTACCTTAGTTTTAATTTATAGTTCGATTATCAGATATTACAGTAAAATTTGTTATATTAATTTAAACTTATTTTATATTTGAATAAAAAATATATGTAAAGTATATACAATAATGATTATATATTATTTAAGAAAATTTTTCTAAAAATTCATGTTTTGAAAAATATGATAGCGATAAGAGCTCTTAACTTATACGAAGTATTAGTTTCAGGTATTGATTAATTTTTTTAATCATTTAGTATTGTGGTAGATTTTTTTGTACATTATTACGTTGAATTTTTTCCATATTTTTTATTGTTCATAGATACAACCTAATTGATTTAAATTTTAGATTAGTAGTTTTACATCTTGCTCTAATTACTTTCTAATATAAAACCAATCGTTTTCAACATATTAACCATGCAATTATAAGTACTGTAATTACATAATATTTCAAAAAGTTCTGCATGCCATTCCATACTGAAGGTGTAGCAAACGGCAAACTTTATTATTACATATAACATATAAAATGATTCGATAAATTTATATTATTATTAAAAATTGTTTTTAATTCTTGCAGTTCCTCAGATGAATATGGACGTATCGCCAGAGCTAGATTTACACGCCAAAGAAATTATCGTAAACCAAAGTAATCATAGTGACTCAGGTATTTTGTCGGCTACTGGAAATTCCACATTTATGGATACAGACCGCTCAAGTCGTTTCGAAAACGAAGATATAGACAATCGCAGCAACTGCAGCTCCCCGGACCGCAAATATCTCTGCCCAATTTGTGAAACCATGCTGACTTCTCAACACGAATTTACCCTACATATCAGATCTCATAATAACGAATCGGAAGCGCAAGATTCTGAAAAAGGCTTCGTATGTCGCATTTGCAGCAGAGTGCTCAGTTCAAGTGCTAGCTTAGACCGACACATGTTAATACACAGTGGAGAGAGGCCATTTATGTGCAAATACTGCGGAGATACGTTTACCACCAACGGAAATATGCACCGGCACATGCGAACCCACACCAACAGAACCGAAAATTACGAGTCAGACGGAAGCACTGATAGTGGTGCAAGCAGCGGCTCAAAGACTGTAGAATATAACAACAATAAGATATCATCAAAATCCACTAGCAATAAAAGCACCTTACTGGAACTCAAGCAGGTAGTGGATAATAAACGAAAGTATATTAACTACGAAGCAGAAGAAACCTATAAGCAATCTCGAATTAAACTGGAAGAAAACTCTGACCATCATCAACATCAAAATTATACGTGCCCCGTATGCGATCGGGATGATTTCAATTCGATTGATACCTTAGAAATGCACTTAGAAGACAATCATCCTGATTATCCTGCAAAATGCAACCATTGTAGCCAAATATTTAAAAATAACAAGCTTCTCAATGAGCATAAAAGCATGGTTCACTACAACGAAGAAAATAATAAACATCAAAGAAATTCTGTGGTTGGTTTTAAAGACTTAACTTTTGTGGATTTTTCGAGCCAAAAATTTCCATACATAGCTAAATACGAATGCGAGAAAAATCTACACAAAGTTGCCAGCGGGCTGAAATTTCAATGTGAAAAATGCTCGCGGGCATTTCCATGCGCCAGTTCGCTCGAAATACATCAGTCGGATTGCACAACTGGTTTAGATTTATCAGTGAAGAATAAAACAAATTTGAAAGCAAATAAAAACTTAAATAGTGCGGAGAAGGACATACGAAGAAATGACTTCTTTGCAAGACTGGATTTGCAAAATAATTCTCAAGAGCAAACTGAATCGCCTCAAACGAACAACGAGAAAATTTCAAAAATTCCACAGAGCCTGTTTCCAACCACTGATAGCAACAAAGACCTAGCTGACATACAATCAATAATCTCGATGACGACAAATGGCACGCTGCTTCAGCAGTTACAGGCAAAAACTATTGATGTGAATTCTAGTGTACGCTCCATTTGTACAGAAAATGAGCAAGAGACTCAAAAGCACGAAAACGAGGAAGAATCCCAGGACTTGTTTGCTGCAGAATTTCGCAAGATGAAGTTGAGAGGCGAGTTTCCATGCCGTCTGTGTACTGCCGTCTTTCCAAATTTGCGAGCCTTAAAAGGACACAATCGTGCCCACTTAAACGGAAATAATAACGGGACGTATAGGTGTAATATGTGTCCCCATTCATCTATAGACAAAGCAGCTCTTATACGACATATGAGAACTCATAATGGAGATCGACCCTACGAATGTTCGCTGTGCAATTATGCTTTTACAACGAAAGCCAACTGCGAGAGACACCTCAGAAATAGGCATGCTAAAAGTACAAGAGAAGAAGTTAAAAAATCAATAATCTATCATCCTTCAGAAGATCCTAGTAACGAAGAAATCAGCAAAATGCTAGCACGGGAAGAAAACAGCAAAGGGAATGTAACTTTGACCACACCTAAAATCATTACTGAAATAATCCCAGAAAAAGTAAAAATTATGACACCCGAAAGCTTTCTGCCTACGCCCGACCTTCCAAATCTCTTGCCCGAAAAGAGCGTTAATGATGTTACTAGTCCAGTTTCCGTAAGCAGCAGTTTGTTAAACATGAAGAGTGTGTCGCCTTTCAATCTATCTAGGCAGCCCCCCGGAAGTATGATAGACGTGTCCAATTTGATTCCGAGCGAAAATCTGAACTCTTTACAAGAACACAACGTAATTAAAAAAGAACCGGTATCTCCATACATGCCACCATTCAGCTTTTCGCCTAAAATTACAAATACTTCTACACCCCAGAAAATAGCTCCGAAAATTAACGTAAAAAATCTAGAATCTATGCAGTGCACTGAACATGACGACGAAGATAACTATCCGAAACCAGAAGTTACTTCTTTGGAGTGTGATGATCAACCCATAGATTTGGTGCTGGATTTAAGTAAGAAAAAGGTGGAATCTAAACCAGAAGAGGTCCCGAAACCAAATTCAGAAGATATTCCTCAAGATTTATCCAAGAAGACTTCAGAGAGTGGATCATCTAATATGAGTGACATTTTGGCCCGTCAGCTTCTTAAAAATACCCCTAAGATTGATCCTGCCAGTTTATATGCATCGCAATTAGCTATTTACAGAAATGGTTTTCCAGGACTGCATGGTTTATCAACGTGGCCGTTTTCGCTTAATCCTATGTTGTTTCAAGCAATGCCTTCGCCTTTATTCCCTCAAGACCCGCATGAAATTAAAGAACGACTACAAAGACTGCAATTATGCGGAGGGGGAATGGTAATGGATAATTTTGCGGAAAGACTAAAGAACTTCCATCAACAGTCTCTATCTAATACAAATCTAAATGCGTTTAATAACTTCAAACTGAACGACATGAAACCGGAATTAAATCTTCGCGACAGCACCTACATTAATCATAGTCCAGTAGTAAAATCCGAAGAAATAAAACCACTAAGTTTAAATATAGACCAAAATATATCAGACAATTTAATTAAAATGCAAAGTCCTCTGCCGATTTCCAAATCTGAACCGATGGCTTCGCCGAATTCTGTAAAAATGGTTATTAAAAACGGAGTACTCATGCCTAAACAAAAGCAACGACGTTATCGCACGGAGCGGCCATTTTCGTGTGAATATTGCTCTGCAAGATTTACACTTAGATCGAATATGGAGCGCCATATTAAGCAGCAGCACCCCCAATTTTGGTCCCAACGACAAAGATCAAATGTTGGTGGTGGAAATCGGAAAATACAGTCTGGAAATGTGAATTCGCGTAATAGCTATTGCAACATAAATATTCCAAACTATGACACACCAAAGAAGCAAAGCTATGATGACACCAAAGACAATCAAATATCAGAAAAAATAAAGTACGTCATACTAGCACAACACTTAAAAGCTGCTCAAAATTATAAAGCAACTAAACAGGACCAGAAAATCAAAGAAGAAGATGAAGATTACGAGCTGGTTATAGACGAGAAGGAAGAAGGGCTCAATAAGATTGAGGAGCAGGAGAATAATAACAAACACAGTGACAAGGAAAGCAGTGCAAGTTCGTACGGCAACATCTGCAAGACACAAATTTTAGAAGAAAAACTCAAGCAATTTCAGCCTAAGCAATATACAGAAACTTCCAACACAGACGCCATTGACTGTTCAAATAATGTAGTTAAAAATGAAGATGCCCAAGATTTAGTTCCAGTGGCTCGTTTGTTAGACAACGCGTCGCAGCAGCCGTTTAAGGAATATTTTCGGAGAGGAGAAGGACGCGAAGGTGGCATTAGTGAAGAAGATGAAGAAGGTTTAGTTGCCAGTAGCAGCACCAGTGATGGGAACAACTCTGGAACTGACGAAAATCGGTTAGTTTACTTATTATTATGTGCTTTAAAAATTTAATACAATATTGTTTTTTGTCACTATTTCAGGTCAGAATCTGAAAATACAACTACCCAAGCACCTACAAAGAAAAAGTCTGCCTATTCTTTGGCTCCTAACCGCGTTAGCTGTCCTTATTGCCAGCGTAAGTTTCCATGGACATCTTCGTTGCGAAGACATGTACTAACACACACTGGACAGAAGCCGTTTAAGTGCAGCCACTGTCCTTTACTTTTTACAACTAAGTCGAACTGTGATCGCCATTTGCTTCGAAAACATGGGAATTCTGCTACTGCCATCAATAACGATCTTTCTAACAATAATAGCAATTACATGATGCGGAACGTTCCAGAACGGCCATTTAAGTGTTCCAGCTGTCCTAGCAGCACATTTTCTACGTACTCTAACCTCAAGAAGCACATAAGCTGCAAACACTCCTCGCAGGGAGCCCAGAGCGACGACGCCCATTCTCAAGTTTCCACAGGTTACGAAGCTGGAAGTTCAGAGGATGAGAAAATGTCTCAAGGGGAGCAAAAGAGCGATTGGGATAAACAAATAACATCTCACAACAAAACCACCCTTCCAAGCTCTGAAGTGCAAAATCCTCATCTCCAAAATTCCGATCTACCTTTCAAGTGCCATTTGTGCGATAATTCATTTGGCGAAAGACACGATGCAATTGACCACATAAAAGACAGACACAGTACTGAGTACGAATTACTCATGTCCAAGAACGCGTTTGATGCAAATGCAACCACTCCAGACGATAATCCTAATCACGAGGACAACGAAGATAACGAAGTTCGGGGAAAGTTTCCCGATTATGCAAACAGGAAAGTTATTTGTGCCTTCTGCATGCGTCGATTCTGGTCTGCGGAGGACTTAAGACGACACATGCGAACACATACCGGCGAGCGGCCTTTTAGTTGTGATATTTGCCACCGTCGATTTACCTTGAAGCATAGCATGTTAAGACACCGCAAAAAACACAACTTAACGTTCGAAAGTGACAACGTAAACAGCGACGAAGATGTAAACAACGCAAATCTAGCTCCGGCGTTCGATAAGTTCGTCAAAGGTAACAATAATAACCTGGTAAGTAAAGGCACCGAGAAAACCGACGAATCTGATGGTACGGAAGGTAGCGACCTAATCAGCAATTTGCTTGGTATCAGAGATCGCTCTATTATAGATCAAGTCCTGGCTGCATCTCCAGATGATGCTGCTAAGCTTTTGGGTGTGAAAGGGGGCGAGTAGGGATAAATTAATTGTATTAGAAATGGTGTTTTAGTACCTATTACTACGTAGTAGTTGCGTGTTTTGTAAGTTTTCAAACTCTAGTCAATACTGTTCCAACGAAAAATTAGAAGTTGGAGTTTCTCAAATAATAAAGCGGACGTGGTTGCATTTCTAGGTAAACATGAATTTCTTTGCGAATATTGATTTTTCCCGAATTTTAGTCATATCGATATTAACTAAGATTATTCGCAACGAAATTTGTTTTAAGTTACGTAATATTATGATTCTTTCTTTCTTACTTGTGTAGTATTTGGAACGATTTCCTAACTTAAGACGATTACTGTAGTCGTTGCTATTTATACGTAGACCAAATTGTAACTTATGTAAATCATAGTTTGAACTGCATTTTTAGTGTATTGTTATTATCAAATTATTATAGACTTTATTTGGTATACTTATATTTATTTTATGTGTTACTCTGTAAATATATGCAAGTACAGTCTAGTAAACCAAATATTATAGGCGTGCGGTATGGATTCTAAACTTACTGAAGGTGGTTATGTTAGCATACCAAGACGTTAATTCTTCTATTTTAATTTGTAAATCAAAAACATTTAATTTTGATTACTATTTGTAGATATATGTATTTACTTATTAATTCTTTACTTAAATTTTACATAAGATATGAAAACGTACTCATTTATTATTGATCAGTTTTATAATAATTAAACATTCTTGTTATATTAACATGACCATAGAATACTCGTTATATTAATCTACCGCTAGTAGCTACACCAACCGCCTACTTAGTTTTAAGAGGTTTCTTTAATTTCTCTATGTAGTTAGTTGTGAGGCTGCTCTTACAGAGTTGTCCCAAAGTTGAGGGTAAATACGTACTTAGTATCAGTAATTTGCCTTAACTTAACAAAAGTGTCTTACAAATGCCTTTAGAATTGCGACTGTACACTTTGTAAATCAAGCAATATGTATTGATTATAGTCTATTTATACATATTTATGATGTATATTTTATAGGCGGTGTATGCCTTTAGTGCTTATAAAGCATTTTTGCTACACCCTATGGAATTAAATATCTGGGCTTGCGCACACTTGCCGTGAGTTACCGGAGTTAAATTGTACTAAATATTTACAAATCGTTTACAAACTTATTTATCACAGTTTTTTTTAAGTGCACTTATAAAATCTTATAAAACCATACAAATTTCGTATTTGCCTTGTTGACACTTTGTCCAGAAGTGAACGCTTGTGAGTTGAGAATATTAAACTAGGCTGCCTCTTTGACGACGAATTAGCACCACTTAGGAAATTATTGATACACATATACTGTTTAGTTAATTTCGTTAAAAATAAATCAATTACGCAGTGTTGTGTCTGTGAAAGTTTTCTAATTTAAAAGGCTATACTGTAATATATAACCTTATATTTATAAAAAGTATTGTATAATAAATTTTGAAGTGGGTACCTAATGAAAAATTTTGTTTTAACATATCATAAATGAAGTTTGTTTTATTTAGAGTGTTTGCTTGCTATCTATGTATTTGTTTAAATATTTTATTTTTCAATAAATGATGCTCAAATATAGAAATCTTCATTTCACTGTTCGAAAAAGGTCTAACATGAGAATTATTGTTTACAGTAAAAATTCGAAGCTTTAAGTTTCCCCCATGCTTCATCGTGGATAATCTCATTCATTAAAAATGAGTAAGCATATACCAAATTGTTTAAAAGGATAGATTTATCTATATTAACGTTTAGTGAATAGGGAACATGCATCCAGATTTGGAGATTCATACACCAGTTTCTTAACTGTTCTAAAATGAATTTAGTTTAGTTGCTTAATAATTATACAGAAAAGAAGTTCCATAAATGGCATGAAAATACATATTGCACATGACAGTAGTCATGTAGCATTGTTTCTCTTTTCCTTAGGTGACGTGAAAACTTGTATGGAGAGCAGTTTACTTTGGAAGCTTTCAACTGGAAAACTGTGCACAAGTACTACAGATGAAACATTTACTATTTAATATAGATGAATCATAGTACTGCTGAATAGGTACAAGACGGATGAGGATTTCCGTTCTATTGCATTTTCCTGTATATGGTGGTGGCAGAGTTTACAAGATCTTAATTAAAATGCACTGACGTACTGCAGAACGATCAAGACTGGTTTCTTTGGTTTACTACACCATACAGCGTCCAGATTGTATCATAAAACAATCTTGGACTCTTTCAGCCAATATCTCCAACACTATTCTGCTACACGTAAGTTGAACATGGGATAAAAATAGTAGAAACTTGAAAACATTGTATAGCCTATAATTTCCCAATATCAGAGGTTTATATGTTATATTAATTGAATTAAATATTTGCAATTGTTTTACAATTCTTATGGTTTGTTTGTAATATAATTTTTTTTTTATTGTTATACACTACAATCTGTCACAAAGTGACAATCAATGGTTGTTTTGACTTACATAATAGGTTACAAGCATGGAGGATGTGTATCCATTGATATCACTCCTATATGAATCTTAATAGTAATTTTATGTACACTAAGTAACATGCAGTTTGAATATTATCACTAATGTTCAAATCTGTTTGGTAAGTCGAGCGGTTTGAACCTTTTTAATCGCGGTTGCACATCATTGGTGTCTTCTATCATGCGCTCCACTAAAATGTTAGGATGAACACTGATTCTGTCACTATACCTCGCACTAAATTTTTGTATTTCCTCGTTGATGGTAGGTATTGCCAGGTCGTGTGTTATTGTTGGATTGCGTTTGTTATGGCTTTAAGTGTCTTAGATTGCAAGCGTCGAATTATTTCAATGTTGGATGTACTGGCTGTACCCCATAGTTGAATGCCGTAGGTCCATATTGGTTTTATCATAGTTTTATAAAGGAGTATCTTGCTTTCTAAACAGAGTTGTGATTTTCTTCCAATCAGCCAGTACATTTTTGTAGTTTCAGGCCCAATTGCTTACGCTTTGCCCATATGTGATTTTTCCAGGTCAGTTTCTTGTCTGGGTGGATACCGAGATACTTTGCGCTTTCGGATTGAGGTATTTGTTTGTTATTAAGCGTTACCGGAGGGCATGTGCCCCTTCTTAAGGTGTATGTTACATGCACTGATTTGCTTTCATTTATTTGGATGCGCCACTTGTTGCACCAGCGCTGAATCTCGTCGAGGTGTAGCTGCAGTTGTTGAGATGCTAGGATTGGATCCGTGTTAGATGTGACTATCGCCGTATCGTCGGCGAAAGTAGCGACCATGTTGCCTGGTATTGACGGAAGATCTGCTGTAAATATGAGGTACAGTAGTGGGCCTAGCACACTGCCCTGAGGGACCACAGAGTTGACGGGGTGTGGATTTGTTATTGCACCGCCGCACAGAGGGGCCAAAAGCAGGAAAAGTTGGCAAAAAATCATAATTCAAAAATGACGATAAATGATATGTTTCTTTTGGAGACTATAGTTTAAAGTCCCCTCCATTATATTCCGTTAACAAACGGGGTGGCAAGAGCGCTGGCGGCGGGGGAGGGGCGCCTCACAAGTTGCAACTTGTAAGTTTTACTCATTAGCCATTACTTTCGAGCTACTATAATTTGAACTGTGTTCTATCTGTGAATTGTTTTTGCCATGGAGGCTTTACCTACAGGTTAGTACATTATTCATTCGCTATTTGTATAGATTAATAAT
Source organism: Limonius californicus (assembly GCA_014611495.1). Taxonomy (NCBI): domain Eukaryota; kingdom Metazoa; phylum Arthropoda; class Insecta; order Coleoptera; family Elateridae; genus Limonius; species Limonius californicus. Next base: position 18,185 of record JABXWE010010637.1, on the reverse strand, counting down.
AATGGATAGTCTTTAATTCGAAATAAATACACCTAGTGATAAAATTGAATGAACATTTCAATTATAATTATATATACTTAGGATAATAGTTCGGTTCCGGGCACTTCCGGGCTAACATTTTAACTTATTTTGGTGGTAAAGCTCATCAGTTTTGAAAATCTTTAATAAAAGTTTGCGCATATTTGCGCCAATTTAAAATAAAGGTTAGTATTTAATGTGTGGGTAACCCAGGTAATATTACCCTGTAACTTAAGTGACTGTTTTAATGTATTTCTTCTTTCAAGGATCTGGTTCTACTGATATTTTTTTAACAAGGTGGTCCCTGTATGATGTAATGAAACAATCTAACGTGAAGAACATAGAAGACCAAATTAATTTCTTGAAAATATACATTCAAAATCGTACTAATTGTCCGAAAAATCTAGTTTCGAATATAAAAAAGAAATTGTCTTACTTTGTGGCTGATTTCAAAAAGAAGTGGCAGGAATCTAACAGAAAAGAGGATAGATTTCTTCAAAAAAAATCGAATATGGCTTGAAACTTCCATAAGTTTCCCTAAATATTCGTCTAAAAATGAGAAGAAAGGTCGACCTGAGAAAACATTCGAAAATGTTAGTGAACGATCAAAACGTCAGAAAACCGAAAAGTTGCGGGCCCAACATTCTTATGGACAGTTATCGTATGCTGCGCAAATAAGTCTACGTTCTTCTGGCCAGATAGACGCTTCTAAAGTCATCAAAGACGTTACCATGACTTCACCAAAACGTGCTTCAAAATACAGGACTGCGTACAATAAACTGAAAATTCCACAGACAAGAAAACTCGGAGGAACTGAGGCTTTATCTATGTTTATTGATGCAAGCCTTACCAGAGAACAATACAATAAAATTAAAAGAAGAGATAACCAGATTAAACAATTACAACCAACAAATTGCTTTATTGGTGACACATGCTTTGAAATAAGCCACAAAATGCTATTTACAATGGTGGATGGAAAAGTCTGCAATGCATTAACAGAAACCTTGTCTACACAACGTTGTTATATTTGTTCTCTTACTTGTAAAGATTTTAACGACATAAGTAAAGTATTGAATGCACAGAGTAATAAGAAACAGTTGGAATTTGGTTTGTCGGTACTACATGCATGGATAAGATTCTTAGAATGCATTCTATATCTTTCTTACAAACTAACTTTGAAAACATGGCAAGCCCGTGGAAAGGAAAATAAAGAAATAGTTGCTGAAAATAAGAAAAGTATACAAACTAATTCAAAAAGGAGATGGGCTTGGTCATTGACAAGCCTAAGCAAGGATTTGGGAATAGCAACGATGGAAAACCGCCAGACGTTTTTTTCACGATCCTGAAAAAATCAGCAGCAATTACAGGAGTTAGTGTCGAAGTAATAAAGAGATTTAAAGTGATATTACAAACAATAGCTAGTGGACATCTTATAGGTAACGATAAATTCAGAAAATATGCATTGGATGCTGCAAAAGTGTTTGTGGAGAAATATCCGTGGTATCCAATGCCACCACCCGTGCATAAGATTTTAATTCATGGGCCGGATGTGATCGCTGGTGCGTTACTGCCCATTGGGCAACTAAGCGAAGAAGCCCAAGAGGCTAGTAATAAAATTTTCAAAAGATACCGAGAAAATTTTGCAAGAAAAATGTGTCGAGAAAAAACGAATGAAGATGTGCTCAATCGTTTACTGATTGCATCCGATCCCTACATTTCAAGCTTGGAAGAGGTACATACAACCAAAAAGGCATTTGATAAAAAAGTTTTAGAAATGTTATTGCCGCCAACAGTGAAGGAATCTTCGGGAAATGAGGTGGCTGATTGCAGTTCAGATTCTTCGGAAAACGAGATAGATGATTTAAGTTCTGATTCTCACTAAATCAATAATGTTTAATTTTCTGCATTTAATAAATATATATAAATCAATATTTTATTATAAAATACGTTTTTTTACCATTACCTTTCCTAAAAACTATGAAAACATTTTTTGCCAACTTTAGCTGCTTTCGGCCCCACTGTGCGCCGTGCCGCAGCGGTTAGCGCGTTGCTCTACTGCTCTAAAATATCTGCAAATCACCGAGGTACTTCTGCCAAGAGTACCTAATGTGGAGAAGAAGTGCAAGACACTTTCCATGGCTCTTAGCTCACCTTAAACAGTAGGTCCCTACACTTGTGTACTATACTTTACACACACCTCGCAGGCGTAGGATAGAAGGTCACCACGCTCTTTTGAGAGCTAAAGCATCGTAGACAGAGATATTTCCGAAACAGCTACTCTCAATTCAGGTATATTACTATTTCACTGAGAAAACGAACATTTGCAAAAAAAAAAACGGAAACGGAAAACAGATAGACGTGTTCTATGGAAGGGATTATTTTCGTAAAAACAAATTTACTTTCCTCAAATTTTATTGTTCCAAAGCGTCTTCATTTAAAGCTGATGTTATTTGTCCAATTCTCTACTTAAAATAAAGCTATTATGATTCCTTGAGCATTATGACTTTATAATGCCTGTTTACGCAAAATCTAGCAAAGCAATTGACATAAAGTTTAAGTCGTAATTCAAGATTTTCTTAATTACTGCATTAAAGACGTTAGAACACAACGACGCATTAAAATCTCATCGGATGGCATACAGGGGTTGTTAAGAAACAATATGTCCCATTGGTGATTGGCTTTTACGACATTTACAATAAGACGGAGGAAACATCGGATTTCTACATATGGAAGTGTTGAGTCTGTTAGTGGCACTATATTTTCGGGAAGACTTTATGCCTCAGCGGTCGTATTAATTTGAAACGATTTAATTTGTAATATTTACAGACCTCCATGGGAAGGTCACACCAGAAACATGGGAAACATTGTCAATCGGTGTAAACGGTTAGTGGATCAGTACTTGTCGATTACTGAAATTGGAACTATACTGAGCACTTGGTAGTCGAAAATTTCAATCACGCCGTATTCGTATTTACATTTCACTAACCCATAATTATCATTCTTAAAATATATGTGCGTGTACGCCGATATAAATGAACACCTGCGTTCGAAATAAGCATGTTTAGTTTGAAATGTACAGCTGTAAACCACAACAACAAACTGGTATTCTAATATTGATTCACAGATTAGAAAATTGCAATTATACGGTTTTTACGTATTTGTATCTCGATATTTTAGATGGTGTCTTATTTATACTAAAGTTCTTGTGTCTTGTAACTTTACTCTGATACAAATAATACTTTCTTGAAAATAATCGAAATGCCAATGAAACACAAAACTGCTCGGTGTAAACTCAGGTTTTTATCAGCGCACATGTTACGACAATGCAACGATTTTTTTCTGCACATCCATTTTTTTAAAAGAAAGATTAGGGATTATTAAGGTATTATACATATTTCCATTTATGTCCTAAGGCATTGCGTCCTTTACTCATCTCATGTAGATGCTGGGGTCTCTCGCCATTCTCCTGACCCTCCGTGTTCTTGTTTCTACTCCTAAGCGTCTCTTTGATGTAGTCTTCCCATTGGACTTGAGATTTACCTCTGGCTCTTCCTTTTGCTCTCATTTGAAAGACTTTCTTAGAGTATCTGGGAATAGAATATTTCGCTACAAAAGACTGATAAAATTGTAACCCTGTAGCGGTGTTAAGTCAGGTAATCGCGCAGGCCACTCAAACGGTCCTCGCGGTTTTTTCTATGGGGTCACGTGAAATCGCATGTTTACATTAGTAGGTCCAATAGTTTAGACGATTGAGGGCGTCGGATTCGTTTAGAAATGGAAAGTATCAACTCGGAAATTATTGGGCGTGCGATACAAAGTGCTGGTCAATGTCAACTGGTTAATGGTAGACAATTTGAAAAATTACAAAATTTTTAATTTTGCACGGAACTTTATCACGACGCTATATATTTGTAATAATACTGAATTATAAAACAAAAATCAAGGCTTTAGTATTTCGAACTAACTGGGCCGTCCGCTACACTTCAAGCTACAAGCCAGTTTTACCTAGAGGTTGTTTTCTTAATAAATGCTAAACAAGAGATGTAATAAAACCATGTTAGAAATAGCACTAAAATTTATTAATATTTTTGAAGCAAAACAAAATATATATTTAAAATATAATTGGAAACAATACTACTTATTGTAAGAACAAAGTTTGTCCATTTCTGGGATAGAGTACGACCATCTGGTTTAGCGATAATATGTAAGATTTACGACTCATCGTAAACCAAAATTTATCGGGTTTTTCATGCCACTGGAAAGTAGATAGTCCACTGTTTTTCTAGTGGTTGATTTGAACTTTACTTCCTTCAACTGACAATACTTTGCCAGAAAAATATTGACCGTCGCAGTTTATAATTACAAAATCCCCTTCCACGACTGCCACTATTTCAACAGTTTCATCTTCTGACTATTCGATGTTTATTTCACCATCCGACTCGGAAGTACGGCTAAAGTCATATTTCACAGCAATTGTTTTTTACAGGGACACGTTTTTCCTTTGATTTGTTCTGAGAAGCAATATCTCAACTTCAACTCCTTTTCCTTATTCTCCTATTTGCCTAGTTGTTGTTAATATTTCTGCTCCCGAGCAAACCCTTCTTTGCTTCTGTGGTGGGCCATCAACGGTTGATGGTTCTGTTTGGCTTTTTATTAAATTTAAAGGTGTTTCAAATGATTGTCCGTTTGTACTCGGAATGTCACTAGTCCTAGGTTTCGAAGGCCCGGGGAAATCATGCTGTGGCTTGATGGAGTCACCTGCAATCCACTTTCTTTTGAATTTGGATTGGATTTGCGATGTTGACACTAGAGATTGACGGTCTGATGTCATGGATTCCTGGTTTTGGTTTTCTCCATTACGTCTGCGTCAGCATCTGGTCGTTTTAGAGTGTAGGGACATCGTCGAGTTGACCATTAGTATCCGTTCCTGCGGTTTTTTGTTGCAATATCTCAACAGAAATCTGCTTTTCTTGCCGTTTTCTTCTTGATGATATATACCATTACTTGGAATTCATTTACAATATTATCGCTGAAATTTTCTGATATTCTAAACTCAGCAAGTGAATCAATATATCCTGTGGTAGCTGCTTTCGTGGATTGGTTTTTTGCTATTTGCAGAGTTCTTTGTTCCATGTGATTTTCATGCTTCTGAAAATACCCACATCCAAAGGTTGCAAAATATGAGTAGAATGCGAGAGTAGCTTCAAGATTGTAACTTCATTGGTGATTGCTGACTGTATAAGGTCCACTGAAATGTGTGGTACATGCCCATGGACAATTAGTCATTCTGGGAGATTATTGAGAATGTTTGGTAAAGCAACATTTCTGAAACCATTTGTAGAATAGTTCTGAATTCATCCAACCTTTATTTAATGTTGCATACACAGTTTTATCAAGGGGGTTGGGTTGACTGGGCAACCTTTTAAATACTAAAAGCAGAGACAGTTTTAACCGGCAGCTGAGCAACATACCAAAACTGTTGTATTTTCTCTGCCGGACGTTGAAATAGTTCTTGTGCATGGTGTTCCAATTTTACCGTCAATTTTGGTGTTTGTAGGATCAGTTGAGAACAAAGTTTTATCGCAGTTAAATATTAGTTCAAGTTTCGCTTTTAGAGCCAAATCAGCAATAGTTTTCTTCAAAAGACCATAAAATCCATAAACTGTCCATGGGTTTTCTTGTTTCTTGCAAACAATTTCAACAACTTGCAGTATTTTGATCGACTTTGTGTGTCTTTTACAGAAATTAAGAAACCGGTCTTCTCCTGGGCGGTCGTCTCGAAATCTGGTTTTGATTTTATTGTTACCTTTGCACAAAGACCTCCTGTCTGGAGAATCCATAGCCCCATTTCTACATTTCATTTAGCAGTATGGCTAATTTCTGTTCAACTTGCAAATCCATTGCTAATTTTCCACCATTTCCATTTTCAGCCACAATACTCTTATTGCGTCAAGACATCTGCTCTAGCATGACTGCGATGTTCTCTTGTGCAGTTAACACCATCTACACTCTTCTTCATCTTCCCGTGATAATGTCTACCCATTTCTTAGAACCAGAAAACAACACCAGCAAACATTATTTAAACAAGTGGGCAACTGAACACCATGACGAAGTTGTCCGAAGAACTATGGCCCAGACCAGATACCCCAAATTATACATTTTCGGGGGGCAACTGAGCTATAGAGCGTAAATAATCCTTTGAAAATCTTAACTTCTAAATGTGATAATTGAATTGACATATCATAAAAATACTAGTACTAGTTGGTATCAACGTAGCAATAAAAATACGCTGACCTTGGCTTATTAAAGTCACCACTACACTGTGATGTTTCACAGCAATTTGCCACCTTGGAAACAAAATTTGTGCGGGAAGCACCGACAAAATAATGGAATCCTGACAACTAGCGAGGAAAGTTTAGATAACTATCTATCAACTTCAGGTGCCTAAATATTACTAGAATTATTAGGAAAATAACTATGGCATGGGTGCCCAGTCAACTAGGTGGCTCAGTTAACCGCATTCACTTTAAGAGTGCGGAACTTTATCACTACGTTGTATATTATTATAGTACTGTTATTAAATATGGAGCGGTTTTCTGCTTCTCTCGTTTGTACGAAACAGAAAAAAGTCGTTTTCGAGAAAGCTTTTTTATGAATATTTATTTTTGATATAGTTCAAGGGCTATTAAATATCTACAGTTTAAGTGCGTTCAGTTAAAGGTTGTTTAGTAAACGCACGCTAAATTCCGCCCTTAATGTTAAGATTAGAGAGAATTAAGGTATTCTATAACATTGCATGTCTAACTTCCCCTTTAGATTCTGGATTTGTTTCTAAAAATTGTTTTTCTGACGGGTTTTTAATAAACCTTCAGGTAGAGACCGTTCCTAGAGCTCTAAAACGTACATTTTCCTTTAAAAAGTAAAAAAATATCTCAGAAACCCATTAATAACTGACGACGTAAAAAAATAAAAGATTTTAAATAACAATTTCTGGTATAATCTAGGTTGGATTTCCACAGAGTGTTTTCTAAAAATATATAAATATTATAGAACTTTGGAAGAAACAGGAAAGCAAGACAATCGGCGTTTATTATAATAACAATCGATCCTTTGATGGTAAACTGTGTTTGATTGCTTTTATAGACTGGAACCTTATCGTGTAGGGAATGCTTTAAATATCGTGTTTTATAATCGATGATAATGAAAGGCACCAAAATAAATCAATTGATAGTATCTAAAGTGTTTTGTGACTGGCATTGTGTATGTTAAATCGAACTGTTCTGTTCTTTTTTGTTGCAAGAAGAGTACATTAAACCGCTTGTTATTGTTGCAGGGCTTTTCTTTCGTTCCAAATTCAGGAGGGTACGTCAGGCGTGCGTTTTTAAATTGGTGAGTAAAATGTATCAATATTGACTTTCCTTTAGTGCTGCAGTTAAGTCTAACTAAAATATTTGCCCACGAAAATGTATTTAATGAAATTCAGACGGCTAATATTGCCTCACATAAAGTGGATATATATTATTAACTTTCCTTTTGAGTTCATTTTAATTTTCAATTGGCCTCTGTAAAAGGGTTGCCCTCGTTTTTTTCTCTTCGGCGTCTGAGGGCGAGTATATTTTTTTCTAATTATGAGAGGATTTCCTTTTTACTGCAAAGCTTGTGTAAATTAAATTACTTACATTAAAAGGCCATCTTGGGAATTTTACGCAGAAAAGTTTAAACGCCAGCTTTGGTTCATCCATAACTTTTTGCATTTTTTCGATTACGATAAGTGCTTCAAAGGAGAACATTTTTATGTATATATAAATCTTAATAATTATAAGCCTTTTAATTGTTTTGTACATGCATAAAGCGGGCTATTAAAGCCCAACCGTTTGAAAAAGTCTGGGAGTAGAGAAGTTTTGACAGTTCGCGAGGGCTTCGCCTCCCTCGCCCACCCTCGCCTACCCTTAAACTCTTTAATTGAATTGCAACCACTGCACGACATTTCTTTGAGAATTGGATAAAGTTTTTAATTATTTTCAAACTGGAAAATGAATTTACTACAAATGGAATTCATTATTTTAAACAGCGATATAAAATGTTTGCTCTGTTATTGTTCCGAGTTCCTTTGCAGACTGTGTAATTATTAAAGTTTCGAATACGGGAAAGGATAATAAGGAAGTTTTGCAGCAGGAATTTCATAAAAACAGGAAACTTTGCTTCAATATATTACTAAATTACTTTTGAAAATTTTGCAATTATAATAAAGATTTTAATTTAATGTTGCATAATGAGAAATCTTACTCCCTATACCTTCAGCGTTTCTGAGGGGATTTTTAAACTTAGGGGAATTAAATCTTTCTTCTCTGGGTAAGACAGTTAATTGTAGTAGCCCACTAGTGTTCGTGATCAGATTTAACATCACAAATTTCTACTGTTTGTACGGCAGAAATTCGGCATGATCTGCGTAGTTGAGTTTATGGCACGCTGTAACCCCAACAATAAGACTAACTTTTAGTCACTGTTATCGGTGATTAGCTTCCATAGCACATTTTTATTTTATAGTGAACTTTTGCAACATGTAGTGTTCTACGCTTTAGCATTGTTGGTACGGCTTAATGGTATATAACGTATGACAATTTAAACTGCTTTCAAATCTGCGGTTACTTTTTTCACTCAACGGTCTGCAGTTGTTTGCTTTAAAAAAAATTCATTTTTGGAATGAAAAACAGTCTGCTGGTAACAAGTCAAGTGAATAGGGTGGGTGATTGATCTCCTCAACGCTGTGTTTCATAAGAAATGGTTTCACAATCAGTACAGAATGGGCAGCTGAATTGTTGTCACATAATTACCAACTACCCTTTTCTGCAGCAGCAATAATCTCTTCATCATTTCAAAATAGAATGCACTATTTACTGCTAATATTTTACTTATAAATTCTCACCTTATATATCGAAAAGGGTAATCAGCATGATTTTGAATCTGGATTTTTTGACCCGTGAGGCGTCACAGTGACAATGTAGTTAAGCAAACTTGCATTGTGCCGACAAGTCTGAAGGAATATTGTACGGGAAGAACGTTGCACAGATCTTCCTCTTTCCCAAATCTTCATTTAAAATTTCTCAAATCGTCTCCTTACTGATCAGCTCATTTTCAATTATTTAGGGCTCCATTCGGCGACCGTTTGGCGCAGTTTCACAAATTCTTGCGAGCGTATCTATATTTCGAGAGATTAGCGGATGTGCGGTTCTACAGTTATCTTGAACATCCTCACGTTCATTTTTCAAACCGTTAAATTATGCAAACACGGCAGTACGGCAGTTAGGCACGGATTTCATCATTTCATAATTTTCTGTTGGATTATTCAATTCAATATTCACCCGTTGTTCCATGACAACTGATACGATGCACACAACCGTCCTGCGCAGAAACTATTAGCTGTTCAATCTTCGCTTTACCACCCTTTATTGATAAAACTGTGAACTATTATATGCTGCTTTACTTTTGGTTTAATATCACATAACTTTAGTGCTGCAGCATCAGTCTTGGAATGAAATGGTCAAACTTTGTAAATCAGTGGATTATAACCATTTTAGAAACACAGAGCACTTCAACGGAATACCAAAGTAAATAAAATGACGCAAGCTTAAAATTAACATTACAAATATGCTGGCGGTTATTAACATATTTTTGTAGCTTACATAGAAATAAAAACATTTAATTGAAATAGTGAATACAAAGTAATTTGTTACAAAATCTAAATTTGTATGAAAAATTACTAAATTGTGAGGTCGAAGTAATAAAAAAGAAAAGTACTAAGACAAAAAATAAAACTAAGAGTAGAAATAAATATAATTGCTATATTTGTAAAACCAACAAACTTAATAATTCTGGAATAATAAATAGTGTTGCTTTCAATTAATTGTAAAGCGATATTTGTGAATGGCGGTTTTTCCAGATTTCAGTAATATCACCTCTAAATACAGCCACCCTCATTTTATTATTTTTAGGTCTTTTTCGGCGGCCTCGGTGGTCTAGTGGTTAGCGGATTTGCCTTTAGATCCAAGGGACGCGGGGTCGAACCTGGCCGAGGTCGATGAGATTCTAGCGGGGAAAAATCTGAAAGTGCGCCTTCTGTCGGATAAGAAGTAGAACCGGAGGTCCCGTGCCACTGCGATATGTGACACGATAAAAATCACTACTGGAGTTGGAATTACCCCAGATAGGCAAAATTCTTACTTAGGGTGTACAATAAGCCAATGATGGCTGCAGTGCTTTAGAGATGCTTGAAAAACCGCGTCCTAGAACTCGCTCTTTCAAATCAATCAATCAAGTCTTTTTTCCTGTTTTTAGTTTTTTTACTAATTATCGTTGAGAATTTCATTTTACATTTTGATGTCGAAAACGCTAATTAAATGTTAAATGCCTTTTGGATAGATATACGTTTTCTTTTAATACACCAAACCAATCCAGAATATTCTTGATATTGTGTCAGATAAATGTTCCATACATTCATAATATTATGCAGTATGAGTAAAATCATTTTCGTTCCCGCATTTCTGTGGAAATCAAAAACTGTGTCTTTTCTTAAACCGTACAATTTATAACTTTTACTCCAATTGTTTAATGCTTACCAAAACAGAGTTTAGTTCCTTCAGATATTGTTTAGTCTGAAATGTAAAATATATAAACGCAATTCTGTTCTTACTTGGAATTTTTTAGACAAAGTTAATTTAACACAGTCTAGAAAAGAATCCAATTCTCTTTTTACACAATTTTTTAGTCTACCACGCTTTAAAAACAGTTAATTTGTATCGTAGGAAAAAATAATTTGTAGGGAACTCTCTAGGGATTTTTCATTTCCGTTCTTCAACTTCACTTTAATATGGAATAGTTTTTGTATATCATTTGACGTTTAACTGCTACTTGAAACGAAACTAGAAGTGTTTGGATGTTTTAAAATTGAAATTAAAATTACATTTTTGTGCATAATATAAAGTTATTAAAGTCTGCTGATATGCCACTTTTAAATTTCGAAATCTGGGGCAAGTCTTCTATTTTTTCATATAACTACACGGTATCTTTTTACGCGGATTTTGTTGGAATGCGTGTAACATATAAAACAAATTTAACTATACATCTAAATGTTTAATGTATCATCCACAAGAAATACCATTTTCCTAAGTTTCTTAAATTTCTGCCTACCTGGTAAAAAGTAGCTTTAGAATTACTTGCCAAAATTGTACGGATTCTTGATAATTTCTCTCCATGTATATAATAGCGCAGCGCAGGGTGCCGTATGGTTTCTATGTACATATCAGTTTTAGTTACATATCTTAATAATAATATGTAATCTAAATAAAGAAGTAAAACGATGGTTGAATACATCGAAAATGCAAATCATGCACACTATACGGATTTTTGCACAGTTAAGACATGTTTCCAGATGATGCAACAGATGAATCACAAGAATCACAGCTATTACATTGTAATAGTTAGTTATTTATTATGAAAACATGTTTTAACGTAAAAAATGGTACGCATACTCAGATATTCTTTTTAATTCTATCCAGTTGTGGTTCTAAGCGCAATTCTCTGTTTATATCGAATATTGTTATTGTTTTCTCCAATGTAGTAATAAATAAACCCCTATGCCTATGCAGTTCTATTTATTAAACATTATCAAACATTTGTATAGAATCCATCAAGGTTTGTCAAGCAATACAAGCGCCAACTTTTACCATGTGAAGAATCTCGTGCACTGTATTTTTCCTGGTATGCCCGTTTTCAAAAGATATATTTTTTTCTTTGAATACGTGTATTAACGCCGTTAAAATAATTTAAAATGTTATGCTATTGCCATGCGCACCTAAGATTATGTTTAAGAAACTTTACTTTAGGCATTTGTGCCTTCATTTTGAATAGAACCTAATTTGAGCAGTTTATCCATGGGCATCCATCTGTATCAGTTTATAAGTGCTTACTGTCGTACGATATATAGTTTTCAAAGTTCTTTGATGTGTTTTACAATATTTACAAATTTATCTAAAACAGATTTTAAGGTTACCAGCAATGGCATACATGTAAATCGGTAAAATGGCAAACAACCTTATCTACCTCGGTGTACAAATAAATAGCACTGACGACCGTGGACAGGAAATAAGACGAAGAATAGATATAGCACAAGCAATTGAAGTAAAATATGGAAGGACAGGCAGATAACACAACACGAAATAGCAAATTATGAAATACTTAGTCTTTTCTGTACTAATATATGGAACAGAGTCGTGGATTATCAAAGCAAAAAGCGGAAAAAGATTAACAGTTATGAAACATGGGCTTGGAGAAGAATGCGGTGTGTTTCATATGCTGATCGAAGACCAAATCTATCAATTTTAAATGTAAAAAGTTAAGGATATATAATTACTGTTAAGCCTAATTTACAAAAAAATATTAACATACTTTCGCCACATAAATCGCCGAGATGCAAGTTTTTCCAGAAAAATAGTACTACAGAGAAAAGTAGGTCTATCTAGAAGTTAACTCATTCCTTGGGAAGAGCTGCTACGATGTTTCAGGCGAAAGTCTATGCACTTCTAATCTGTGCCGAAGAACACATAGGTAACTCCTAGGTAAATATAAAGATCCATATTTACACCGGTTGCATAGCGGAGCGCTGCGGACGCCGGTCAAACGGTATTCGTAGTCCAGCACAATCCGCGCTGGTCAGTACTTCGACGGGTGGACCAATATAGTGGCATATGCAACCGGTCGTGCTTCGGAGGGTACGTAAAACCGTCGGTACCGGTTGTCATACAAACATCGTTGACAATCGTAAACCTTGTAGTGGAACTTCTCTTCTCTGTTCGACGGGTTAGGTTAGCCTCCTGCCCGGCATACGTGCAAAAGAGGGCTCACAGAACCTACTCTACGGCAGGTCATTGACCTATATGCAGACGAAGAAGAAGAAGATATTTACACCAATAGCCAAGCCGCACTGAGGGCCTTGGAAAATCTCAAAAAAAACTCAATGCTGGTACATGAGTGTTGGTCGTCTCTACAAATCCTGACGACCAACAACATTGTAGCCCTAGCCTGGGTACCGGGATGTACCGGTATAGCCGGAAATGAAGAGGCAGACAGTGCGGCCAGAAGGGGGTCCGAAAGATCCCTCATCGGACCAGAACCAGCACTCGAAGTTGCCGCGAACACTATAAGACGTGAGATTCAACAGGATTTCATCAGAAAACACTCCCGTTACTGGGAAACTCAGCCTTGTAGGCAAGCGAAGCAACTTATTAGGAGCCCTTTACCCAAAGCATCTAAAGACTTGCTAAGCCTGAGCAGAGACTACCTCAGAATGGTAACAGCCTCTGGCAGGCTACTGTACCCTAAACAAACATAAAATCACTATCGGCGTTGGAAACCTACCTGGTTCTCGGATTCCAAAAGCCTAGCTGCATATGTACATGAGCTGTCTATAAGTAGTATCCTGGATTTCTTCAAAGCAACCCGAAGGTTTGATCCCTGAGATGACGACGGGAAGGTACAATGAGTATTATCACGTAAGTACTGGGTCACCTGGGACCATCGTGACTTAACAACAACAACGTGGAAGATCATTAAGACGACGGAGCGACTAAATAAAGGAGCAAAGTAACGATACACTGTACCAAGACACAAAATGGTAGAAAACTGAAGGAGATGAAAAAAACTGTTCAAGTCAGTAAACCTTAAAACTCTAGAAATATTGTAGCCATAGACCGCGAGCCTTCTGGAAAGAGGTAATCGACTAAGAAGTATAGAGTAGTGTTTTAGAAACTAGGGAGGTAGTGGTTACATATGATATTTGAGTTTTATGCATGGATGATTACCAAGATATCAAATTCTGTAATAGAGCGTATCACTGATAGAGCACCATCTGAATACATTTTTACACATAGCTTCCATGATATTTCATAATTTTCTCAATAGTATGTAGAAGAATAACAATATTCTTTTGTGATATTCATTCTGTAAGGTCTCTGCAGCCTAAAAATGGATTCACTTTTGCGTTTTTACTACTTTTTCCTTGCCTAAGCTGCACAGCAATACCATCTTCTCTCGTCTTCCAACCTAGGCACCATAAAAATCTTAATAACTCATAAATACGTATATAAGAAATATTTGTAAAAACCCCCGTGCTAGTGTTAATTAACTTTAAGTAATTATTGATATTAAAGTTTTTATTAAAATAAATGAAAACAGTAAGAGAGAACCTTACGACATTAGCAAAACAAGATATTAAAAAATCATTTGAGCAACATTGAAGTAGATTTCATTCAACTACCATAGTAAATGAGTAGCAGGTAGAAAAACACGAGAAGGAAAGAAATTGCAAGACCAAGATAATGACGAAGTGGTTTCGTTTTTTCAGGTTTCAATTAATAAACTCGCATATAAAAATATGAAATAAGATACAAATTTAAGCTTTCTCCGTTTTCTTTTCTGCGACGAATTTAAACCAAGCAATTTCATAATTGTTGAATCACTAATTTATGACGAAAGTTTCTTGCGTACTAAATACGAATTTTTTAATTTATTAATGGAATGTCGGCGCTTCTGGGTGGGTTATTGATTTTAAGTTTTATTTGAATATTTAGATTTTTTTGTGTCTGTTGTTTGAAGTATACGGCGTAAATCGAGGACAGCTTTAATGGGTTAAGAAAGATGTTTGACTTGGAGTGCTTATATTTTTCACCTAAAAGCTAAAGAAACTAAAGTTTGAATAATTGTTTGAATGTTTAGAAAAATGGACTGTTATTAATACTAGCAATTATAGCAATGTTAATCCAGTTGATCTACCGCATCTGTACTTCAGCGGGATTGTTCAGCATTTTTGATTTAAATGTTTACATGTAATAATTAATTTAAACGAGAGCCGATCGTGGGCTGCAGATTAGCGCGTTGGACTTTGTACGCTGAAGGTCTGGGGTTCAGTTCTCAGTACCGGCACATCGGATTTTTAACAGTCGTTCCCCTCGCAAGGCAATGGCAAACCAGCGAAGTATTCGGGATTTTGCCTAGTGAACCCTCTCTGGAGTGGAAGAGTTCACACAACACAGGCGTAGGACAGAAGGCCGCTACGCCTCGTAGGGAATAAAGAATTCGAAGAAGAAAAATTCGTAAGAAACGAAATTCAAGCATGAAAACTATCGATTCATGATCGTCTTTTTCCATAAATTTATACGATGCGATTGAGAAAAAACTTATTATCATAGCATTTGGAATGAAAATCCGCATGTCTGTAATTAGGCAATGATGGTTCACGGTGGTTTCCCAAATTCCGCACTAACCAAAAACACGTTTTTGCTTAGGCGACTGAGATAACCTTTTTCTCTGACACTCGGTATAGAATGTATTGCATTTCTTTTTCCCAGAATTTATTTTATCATTTAAAAATTTAACACAACTGTAGTAAATACGAGGCGGCCGTGGCCTAGAGGTTAGCGCGTTAGACATCTACGTTGAAGGTCCTGGGTTCAATTCCTAGTACTGCAACATCAGATTTTTAGCAATCGTTCTCCCTGGCAAGGCAATGGCAAACCAGCGAGGTATTCTGTCTAGTAATTCTTCTCTGGAGTAGAAGTGTTTACACTTCTCGTGGTTCGGAACCCACGTTAAGCTGTAGGTTCTCTATGTCTGTGGCACTCTAAACGCGCAACACAGGCATAAGAAAGAAGATTGCTACGTCTCGTAGGAGATAAAGCACTCGAAGAAGATGGTAAATAGAAAGCATGTTTTAAACACTGATATGCGCTATTTTAGTTCTCGCTGTAAAACCAAGATACATCAACGGCTTACCTAGAAAATATAAATTAGAACCTCCTCTTCAAACATTTACGTCTTTCATTATATAGTACAACGCAATGAAATGTATACGTGTTGGAATACCATGCAACCTTACTTAATGCTTTAACAGAAACTAAACATTTAATGCCTGCAAATAGAAGCTTACCAAATATATGTATACTTGCCTAAAATAATACAACACTATATTATGAGATATTTTGGTATTCTGGCTTATTTTCTATTTTGAATATTTAAATTTGTTGAGATGAGATTAGTTGACTGAAGTAATATCATAGAGTCCATATTTCAGAAATTTCCGTTAAATTAAAGTTACCGTAGTGTATTGTTAAACTAAAATAGTTATTGTAGTTTCAAACGCCCCAACCAAAATTTCAAAAGAAATTACATTTTAAATTTTCTATGGCAAATGGGCAACTATTTTAGTATAAAAGGTAGAAAAATGGTAAAGAAGTGCAGTTTGGACAGAATTACAAACAGAATATTTGAGAATATTTTGAAAAAACTAAAACGGCAGTTCTCTGTTAATATTATCTTCCTGTAGGGTAAAATTTTGTATAAGTGTTTGCATATCATTTGATAAATATAATCAAATTTTTATGGCCCTGATCATAATCCAGATATGTTATCTTGCAATTTTAAATGCCGGTCAGTATAGTTGGCTACAACCTCATATAGAAGCTTTGCTTCGTTCTTATTTTATTGGTAAGCGGTTATAATAACGAAAATTTAATTATTTGGAGTAGGCCATGACTTGTTGAACTTATGTTTTTTGTTAACTGGTGCACTTTAAATTAAAAGCGCAAGGCAGGTCAACCCATAAACAAGTTCATTCACTTGACTACAACGGTTCGTTTTAAAACGAACCTTCATGAAAGAAAAACATTTAGGTTATTAGTTAGCAGTTACGCATATTTACCAAATACAGCACATACACATGATGTTGATTAAACTACAATAATCAGATAAGTAATTAGTAATAATGAGTTATGGAAGTTAATTCCACCTTAAACTGCAGGTGCAGATTCGTGAAACACTCGGGCTATAAAAATACTAAACAATAACAAATGTCAGCAAATATTGGAGGCTGATGCTGTTGCTTTGCTAAAGACACTCTTACGATTTATCTCACAAAATTCATGCACTTCCAACCAAAAAAAAATTAGATATTCTAAAAAAATCCAAGAGAGGATTGAAAAACGAACACAGCATGCTATATTAAAGAAAATACACAAAAAAAAACACAAAAAGAAAAACGAAAGAGAGAAACATCAGAATAATGAACAACATAACAATTTTACAGGGTGATTAATTACAAAACGATTATAAATAGTATTTTATTAGGATTAATTACTTTTATTCATTTTCGTATCAATTTTGAATTCATCTCCTAAAACAGACAACAATTCAGTATTAGCCCCGAATGTAATGTTCCTGCAAAAAAAATATACTACGTGGCATACGAACTTGTTAAATATGTAAACAACAACAAATGTCAATAAATATTTGAGGCCACTAAAATTATTAATCAGTTTCATTAGCAAATATTTGCATTGTCTTAAAAATGTATAAATATGATATTTTTCGTACCCTATTTAGTAAACTAAATTATAAATCATGATGATAGGTATTTAAATCCACTATCAACCACCTAAAAGGCTATAATTCGTATTACTGATATTTTTCACCCTATTCTACGTACTGTTTTTTCATGAGTAGACAGCACATCCAATAAAGTGAAAAAGTGATTAGAAAATTGATAAAAACATATGATAACATTAATATTGCGAGGTTAGTAAAATAGTTATTTATGATATAAGTGCTAAAAGTGACATTTTATTTTGTGAGAAGGGAAGTTTGTGGGAAGTGTCCCATCCCTCCGAACAAAATAAAATCACTTTTAGCACATATCATACACTATTTGTTCTACAAACACCATTAAAAGTACAAACCAATGCATTTCTTACGTTATTAAATTTTTAAAATAGCATTCTGAAATCCAATTATTCATGAAGTTTATTGTTGCTAAGGAAATGAAAATTCGATCGTTTGTTGACAAGTAACTTCAAATCTCGTGACAGCGACGAAGAAAATTTTTTGTTTGCTAGTAAAACACTATCCACTTCAGATTAGTTATTCTAACTGCAGTTTCTCTAACTATACATTTATTTAAGTAAATAAATATTCCCTTGATTTAAAATTTCTTAATTTTTTTTATAATATCGCACCAGTGTTAATAGTAAATCACGTCATTTACTTTTAGCACTAGTGCTAAAAGTAAATTACTTTTGTAAAAAAATAGGTTAAAGTTATGATATAAGTGGACTCAATTTACT
>JABXWE010010636.1:0-64416 GCA_014611495.1 Limonius californicus | reverse complement strand
TAAGAGTAATAATGAACAGTCTAATTTTTAAATCAACATCACTGTCATTCAGTTTATTAATTACCTCTTTTTACCAGACGCGGTTAAAAATGATAAATGAATATTATGTAATTTAAAAATTTAAATGATAAAAACGTAATTTTTGGACAAGCACAAGAGTGCTACCTGAAGCTTTTAAGGTATTTAAAGGACAACCTGTATATAGACATTAGTTTAACAATTAAAAGTTGATAATGCTTCTGGTTCAACCAGAAACGATACGAACTCACCATTATCTTATTCACATCCGGATTAAGTTTGCACCTGACACTGAGTTTGTCCAATATTATTGCAAACTCAAATATAAATCCAGGTACCTGCCTGTTCTTGATTTTCAAACCAACTTCTACAGATTATTATTGGAAATATGAAAATGTCCACACAGTGGGGACAACATAAAGTGAGTAAGACTTCTACCATTCCGTATACAAATATCACAACCCTTGAACTCAATGGAAACATGAATCATTAGGGTAAATTCAATTCAGTTGCTAATTTTTGTTTTGGTGACCGTTGCGACGCTGGAGCTTCTCACTTAAACGTCGCTTGCCCTGCTTTCCTTAATCCTTTCAAAACTGGGAACAGGGTGTAATACAGCCGCATTCTATAAGAGCATCCATAAACACAATATCTTTTTAGCTATATATTTTTTAATTTTAATAAAAGTAACACTTCCTTGCATTTTCTAATACGTGGGGAGTTTTTATGTTATCTACCTAGCTATGGAAACAAAATGCTATGGTGATAATTTTATTATGTTAAGTCTCTGTGACATTTTACAGTGTAAACTCCAAATTTGATACAACTCGCTTAAGATTTGTTATGTCTATATAGAGTTAGAAGTTCAAAAATGAGTGATTTAAAACTTAAACACACAAGCATCATAAACTTTCTATCGAAAGAAAGCAATAATCCGAAGAATATCCATAAGAGGATAGTGGCTGTGTATGGGGAAATAGCCCGTCTTATTTTCAAGTTAAATTTAGGTTTAAGCAATTCAAATGGGGCAGGGAATCCATTCAGGTTGACCCACAGCGCGGAAGACTCCTTGAAGCACAAACACAGGAGACAATAAAGAAAGTTGAAGATTTGGTGTTGAGTGATCACCGAGTTCAGTTATTGTTCAGTTATTGTAAGAGAAGCAGATATATCAGAAACATCTGTTTTTAAAATTCTTTATGAAGAATTGGAAATGAGCAAGTTGTCAGCACGGTGGGTTCCCAGGCTGCTCACACCTGCACAAAAATTGTGTAGGCAACAAATTACCGAGGATAATTTGGCGGCTCTATCCCAAGATGAGAACTTTTTTTTAAATTGTAGCTGGGAATGAGACTCCAGGTCTCCACTGGGACCCACCGACGAAACAAGAGTCCATGCAATGGTTTCTTAAGAGCTCTCCACCACCTAGGAAGGCGAAGACGCAATTCTCAGCGGGAAAAGTGATGGTCATAGTTTTCTGAGATGCTGAAGGAATTTTATGGGTCGAGTATATGCCAAAAGGGTCTACAATAACAGGGAATGTCTACCAATAAACAATAATTAATTTGGAAGCAGCTATAAGCGAGAAAAGACCTCATAATTTTGTCCAGAAAGCTGTGCTTCTGCATGACAACTGCATAAAGTACAAATCGTTAAAGAAGCAATTGATGAATGCGGCTTGGAGGAATTACAACATCCACCGTACAGTCCCGACCTCGCCCTTGTAACTATTATCTTTTTCCTTCCAAAACTCTAAAAACACTTGAGAAGTCGTCGCTTTTTGTGGAATGAGGACTTGAAAGAGTCTGTGGAGTCGTAATTTGCAGTTATCAAAAGAATTCTTTTCGAAGGCATAGTGTTATTAGAAAAACATTGGAATAATTGTGTAAGCCTTAATGGTTCTTATGTTGAAAAATAAAATTTTGTTTATTCTCTAACTTGTTACCTTCATACTTAGGTAGATAACATAAAAAAATCCCCTCGTACATATACCAATTATATGTAAATTACGCGATTTTTGCGTCGTTACGAAATCTCTACATGATAACAATTTAACTACATCTTTCAATAAATTACAGTGGTTGTTGTACCTCAAATGACCGTATTTATTCTTTGACGTAACAGCACATACCAAAAATGAATCGCTATAAACAACCTGTTTTTTTTTAAATTCTATAGATTTCTTGCCAGTTGTGGTTGGGATGCGTTAACAAGTGGTTGGTAGACTATTTACGCACGTTGCATTAACCTTGTTATACTTTGAGTAAGTATACTGAGTATTCAATAGTCAGAAGGGTATTTGTATTCAAATATTTGAATTTTTGAAAATAGTTCCTGCAATTTTGCTTCCCTAATTTGAAAAATTATTAAAAAAAAATTTAAAAGAAATATTTATTCCATTAAAGTTAGACATTCAATTACGAATGACCTAAAAGCAAACGATGCTTCAACTCGAAGCGCTTTTGGAAACGTAATACTAATTAAAAAATAACTGAAAAAATAAAAAAAATTTTTGCATTTACTGAAAAACGTATTATACTAAATTAATATAACAAATAACCTGTGTTCCCGTAAATACTATTTATTTTTGTTTATACAGTGTGATTGAACAACGAATGTCTATTTTGTATTATGAACGCAGTTACGTTAATTTTCTATTCCATTAAATAAATCATTTAAAACTACGAGTACTAGATAGTTTTAAAATGTCTAGTCGTGCAAAGTATCCACTGAAATCGTTCATAATTTATTATTTGCGGTAATTAGGGCGCATAAGATTTAAATATCTAACAAACGGGAGATGTAGTTATCTAAGTTTAGTAGAAAATATCAAAGTTTGCAACAAAAATTTTCTATCTATGCTGCTTCAGCTACTGTTTTGGATACTTATTGTCTTTACATTTCTTTTCTGGTCACTGTAAACTCAACCATTTTGCAACATTTTAGTTAGATTTAAATTACTTCCTTTACGAATATTTAATTTGCAGTTATTCATCGCTCGTGAAAATTATTGTTTTTCTGTTTGCTGTTCGATTCCTATTAGATTTTAATAGGTTTTTTTACAAAATATTAAAGATGAAAACAAATTAGAACAAAAGCAAACAATACTAAAATAGAAGAAATTGGTAACTGTGGAAATATCCATTTTGCACCGCTGGGTAGTCAGCAACCTGTGTGCATGAAATAGCTGTTAATGTGTGCATCCTGTAGCATTCACTATGCACCACGTTGTAAAACAATTTATAACGGTTTGATTCAGGAGAATGTACTGATTTCAAGCAAATATTTGAGGTATTTAGTTTAACGGAAATATCCGTTTTGCACCGTTGGATAGCCAAAAAGCTGTCAATGTGTATGCATTCTTTAGCATTCACCATGAGCCACCTTGTAAAACCATTTATACCGGTTGATTCAGGAGAAAGTACTGATTTCAAGCAAAAATTCGAGTTTTTTATTTTAACGGAAATATCCGTTGTTCGCCGCTGGGTAGCCAAAAAGCTGTGTGCGTAAAATAGCTGTCAATGTGTAGTTTTCGTCATACCCCACCTTGTAAAACCATTTATACCGGGTAATTCAGGGGAAAGTACTGATTTAATGTAAAAATTCGAATTCTTTATTTTAACGGAAATATCCATTTTGCACCGCTGGGTAGCCAAAAAGCTGTGTGCGTAAAATAGCTGTCAATGTGTAGTTTTCCTCTACCCCACCTTGTAAAACCATTTATCCGGTTAATTCAGGAAAGTAACTCATTTAATGTAAAAATTCGAATTCTTTATTTAGCGTAAATCTCCATTTTTGCAACCGCTGGGTAGCCAAAAAGCTTTGTGCTAAAATAGCGCAATTGTAGTTTTCCTCATACCCCAGCCTGTAAAACCATTTATACCGGGTAATTCAGGGGAAAGTACTGATTTAATGTAAAAATTCGAATTCTTTATTTTAGCGGAAATATCCATTTTGCACCGCTGGGTAGCCAAAAAGCTGTGTGCGTAAAATAGCTGTCAATGTGTAGTTTTCCTCATACCCCACCTTGTAAAACCATTTATACCGGGTAATTCAGGGGAAAGTACTGATTTAATGTAAAAATTCGAATTCTTTATTTTAACGGAAATATCCATTTTGCACCGCTGGGTAGCCAAAAAGCTGTGTGCGTAAAATAGCTGTCATTGTGTAAGCAACTTGTAGCATTCACCATGTACCACCTTGTAAAACCATTTAAACCGGTTGATTCAGGAGAAACTACCGATTTCAGCAAAAATTCGAGTTTTGTATTTTAACGGAAATATCCGTTATGCACCGCTGGGTAACCAAAAAGCTGTGTGCTTAAATAGCTGTCAATGTGTATGCATCCTGTACCATTCACCATGCACCACCTTGTAAAACCATTTATACCGGTTGATTCAGGAGAAAGTACTGATTTCAAGCAAATATTCGAGGTATTTATTTTAACGAAAATATCCGTTTTGCACCGTTGGGTAGCCAAAAAGCTGTGTGCGTAAAATAGCTGTCAATGTGTATGTATCCTCTAGTTCTCCTCATACCCCACCTTGTAAAACCATTTATACCGGGTAATTCAGGGGAAGGTACTGATTTCAAGCAAAAATTCGGGTTTTTTATTTCAACGGAAATATCCATTTTGCATATCTGTCCGCTGGTATGTATTCTGTAGTGATCATCATACCCCACCTTGCAAAACCATTTATATCGGTAATTCCGGGGAAAGTACTGATTTAATGTAGAAATTGGAATTCTATATTTTAACGAAAATATCCATTTTGCACCGCTAGGTAGCCAAAAAGCCATGTGCATTGAATAGTTGTGGATGTGTGCGCATCCTGTAGTATTCACCATGCACCACCTTGTAAAACCATGTGATTTAAATAGCTAACAAACGGGAGATGTAGTTATCTAAGTTTAGTATAAAATATCAAAGTTTGCAACAAAAATGTTCTATCTATGCTGCTTCAGATACTGTTTTGGATAATTTTTTGTCCTTATATTTATTTTTCTGGTACTGTAAAATCAAACATTTTGCAACATTTTAGCTAAAAATAAATTACTTACTTTAGGAATATTTAATTTGCAGTTATTCATTGTCCGTGAAAAATAATGTTTTTCTGTTAGCTTTTTACAAAAATATAAAAATGAATACAAATTAGAACGGAAGTAAACAATACCAAAATACAAACAATTGGTTACTGTGTGGAGTACATTTTGAACCGGACTCAAACGCTAACAAAAAATGATTATGTGGTAGATGGTTGTTATTTACCTCTTAGTTGTCTGAATTTAATGCAGTCTAATGACAGTAATTGGCATGTTACCTATGTTATTTATTTTTCTTTACAAAATGACATTAAATTATTTGTCATATAGCCAAATAATTACATTATCTAACAAATACTTTTATAGTATTGTTTTAGGATATGTATATCCCCATATTTAGCATTAAAAGGGTACTGGTTTATACCAGGTTCATCAACTAAGTAACTGAAGCTAGCATATTGTTGAAATCAATGTATTCGCATATATAGGGTGTTTTAGAATAACGTTCTGAAACATTAAGGGTATACCTAACTCGTTAAAATATGCTAAATATATAAACATAGGTTGAAATATGTACCTCTTAAAGTGTTATAGACCTTCGAAGTCTTAAATTTTTTTTTTATTTTTCTTGAATGTATCTGGATCTAATCAAGCTATTATCACCAAATTTGCTACCTTCTAGAAAGGGTTTTCTAAGGAGTTGGAAGTGGTTTTCCCCGCCAAATTTTTTTGTTCCTTAGACAATTTTAATCTTATACAACTTATTTAATAAAACAGTTTGTTAGAAACCCAATTTGTCTGTTTAATTTTTTATTATATATGATCAAAACTTTTCAGTTCAACTGTGGAAAACGTGACCATGTTTTAATTCAATTATCTGGAGGAATTTCTATTAATATGTCTAGTTAGCCTCAAGTAAAAATTTAGTTATAAAATTGAAATTGCTGACACCTTTAAACGTAAATTAATTACAATTTAAAAAATATCATCATGATATTCAAAGAACCGTTCAGATCGAACCAACAATTACAACATTAAAGAAAAAAGTAAAAAAAAATTAAATCAATACGCACTCATAATAAATGCTTGAAATGGCAACTGATAGTCTTCTGGTTAAAGATTGTCGCACTATTTCAAAAATAAATGATGTATTTATAATTACATTATAATGATGTGTCATGTGTTGTTGTAAAATATTAAAGTCATCTACAGATGATGTATACAAAAGACTTGTGAGGTGGCCCCATAATTATAAATTCAAGGGATTAAAGTCTGGTGATCTGGGTGGCCAAGCTCTTGGTATCCCTCGTCCAATCCATCTTTGCCTAAAAACATTATTCAAATGATTTCTCAATATACATTTTAGTTTTTGACTAAATTATCATTCACAGCAATAAAAAAACCGTCAGCAATCTGAATTTTATTAATTGAGGTCTACTAGACTTATTAACAGAAATGTCCATAATTGATCAAATTATAAGCATGGATTATGTAACTTTTGTAACGATGTTATATTAAAAAAACGGTATTGAATTAAAATTTGGTTACAAACAAAAACGTTTGGGGTAAAAACCACCCCAATCCCTTAGTAAAACCACTTCTACAGGGTATTCTGCTATTAGTGTAACAGATATTTGGGTTGAGGAGGACCAAACAAGTGCCAATACTCGAACTATCCCATTTCCTCTTCCTTTTGTGTCAATTTTTGCATCACCGAAAACAGTAATAACTCTAATAATTGTAGCTATCAGCAAGACGGTGCTCCGTTATATTCTACTATTACAGTAGTAGATAATTGGGTTGAAGAGGACTAACAAGTGACAATACTAGAACTATTCCATTTCTTCTTCCTTTTGTGTCAATTTTTGCATCAACGAAAACAGTAATACTGTAATACCAATAATTTATCCCCTAATAATCGTAGGTATCAGCAAGACAGTGCTCTACCATATTCTGCTATTAGCGTAATAGATAATAGGGTTAAGGAGGACCAAACAACTGAAGGTGCTCGAACTATTCCATTTCCTCTTCTTTTTGTAGCAATTCTTCCCCTTTTCTCTCCTTTTTGTGGCAATGTTTTCATCAACAGAAACTGTAATACCAATTATTTATCACCTAATAATTGTAGTTATCAGCAATACGGTGCTCCACTATATTCTGCTTTTAGTGAAATAGGTAATAAGGTTGAGGAGGACCAAACAAGCGACGGTGCTCGAACTATCCCATATCCTCTTCTTTTGTAGGAATTTTTAGCCCTTCCTCTTCTTTTTGTGGCAATGTTTTCACCAACGGAAACAGTAATACTATTTATTTATTCCCTAATAATTGTAGCTATCAGCAAGACGGTGCGCTACTGTATTCTGCTATTAGTGTAATAGATAATTAGCTTGAGGAGGACCAAACAAGTGACAGTACTCGAACTATCCCATTTCCTCTTCTTTTTGTAGCAATGTTTGCTTCAACGAAAACAGCAATACCGTAATAAAAATGATTTATCCCCTAATAATCGTAGCCATCAGCAAGATGGTGCTCCACTATATTCTGTTATTAGGGTAATAGATAATTGAGTTGAAGAATACCAACAAGTGACAATACTCGAACTATACCGTTTCCCCTTCTTTTTGTAGCAATTTTTGCATTAACGAAAACGGTAATGCTGTTATACCAATGATTTATCCCGTAATAATCGTAGCTATAAGCAAGACGGTGCTCCACTGTGTTCTGCTATTAGTGAAATAGATAATTGGGTTGAGGAGGACCAAACAAGTGATAATACTCGAACTATCCCTATCGTCTTCTTTTTGTAGCACTTTTCGCATCAACGAAAACAGTAATACTATAATACCAATGATTTATCCCCTAATAATCGTAGCTATTAGCAAGACGGTGCTCCACTGTGTTTTGCTATTAGTGAAATAGATAATTGGGTTGAGGAGGACCAAAAAAGTGACAATACTCCAACTATCCCCTATCCTCTTCTTTTTGTAGCAATTTCTGCATCAAGGAAAACAGTAATACTGTAATACCAATGATTTATCGCTTAATAATCGTAGGTATCAGCAAGACGGTGCTCCATTATATTCTGCTATTAGTGTAATAGGTAAGTGGGTTGAGTAAGACAAATCAAGTGACAATACTCGATCTATCCCCTTTTCTGTTATATTTGTAGCAATTTTTGCACCAAGGAAAACAGTAATACTGTAATACCAATCATGTATCTCCTAAGAATCGTAGCTATAAGCAAAATGCTGTTCCACTATAGTCTGCTATTAGTGTAATAGATAATTGGGTTGAGGAAGATCAAGAAAGTGACAATACTCGAACTATCCCCTTTCCTCTTCTTTTTGCAGCAATTTTTACACCAACGAAAATAGTAATACCCATGATTTACCCCCTAATAATCGTAGCAATCCGCAAGACGGTGCTCTACTGCATTCTGCTATTAGTGTAATACATAATTGCGTTGAAGAGGACCAAACAAGTGACAATGTCGGAACTGTCCCTTTTCTTTCTTGTTATTATGGCAATTATTTACTGCAATGAAAATAGTAGGTAATACCAATGATTGCCCTAATAAAAGCAGGATTATTTGTTATGGGAGGACATAAAACTTGCAGTTGATATAGTAGTGTATATTCTGAAGAAAAATGCACGATTTGAAATAAAAATCATTACATCTGATACTATTGAGAACGTTTAAACAATTCATTTCTCGTTTTAGATTTGGCAAAATATTTAACGGGTATCAATCTGAAAATTAATTTAAGACTACCTTACACGTTTTTTGGTCGTTTTCGTTGATTATTTATCGCAAAGTCTTATACATATTTTTCAATTACAGATGGCTTCAAAACAATCTGATGAAAAACCTATATTAAAAATTTCTGTTGGGGTCATAATGCAAATATATATTACATAACAAGAAAGTAAGTTTAAAATCCTTCTGCAGCCAACATTGTAATTGAAAACGCTGTTTGTATTCCCACGCGTTGCGAATACAATATACTATATTTATTTCAACCAGACTGGATGGCAATGACACGGTGAAAGTGCAACCAATTCAGGAGCATTACTTGTTATTACGTGCCCTACAGTTTGTGCCATAAAATATACGTATTGACCTAAATAGGCCATAAAAAATTACACCTCAGTACATGGAACACAATTATCTACATTTATAATTATTATTAGCTTTAATAATGATTAAGATTCTTCTTGAGTTCAAAGTTTTAGAAATCACGACGTAAAACATTGTAGTGTGCTATACAGAATGTTAAAAAAATGCATACCTTTGAAATTGACAAGGAATGAGGTTTATATTTATGACATGTTTTTTGTATTCCATGGCGAATTTAAGTTCTATAGTTTTTAAATCTATTATGTAATACCCTGTGACAGGTAAATGGGCTGATGCAGATAACCATTTAGCTACAGCTCTCCTTCTAATCCACAGTCTAAGTAATATGTCACCTAGTAAGACATTTAAAGTTGGCTGTAATGTGGTGGCGCACCATCCTGCTGAAAGTAGCTATTCGTATCTGGAGTAACATTTATGATTTCTGGAATAATCATTTACTACAAATGTATTATATTTTTGCCTAGTTAAAGTTCTCTCAATAGAACATGACATAATTAGATAATTTCAAGAAATACCAACTTATACCTATAATTATTTCGTATTTAGTGGGGTTCTTCAATTTCATTATCCAATAGTAGAGATGTCTTTAATACTTTTTTAAACTTCTACAATAGATTAATTTCAAACTAAGTCCTCTATAGATACCGTGCATCTAAATTTGGTAAGGCTATAGACTTATTTGGAAAGAGTTATTATACAGGGATACCAAAAAATTTCAAAACAGGTATTTTATAAAGTAACTATCAAGTTTAGGGTTGTTAATAAAAAATACAATGTTCATGAGGCTAACGAACACAGTTAGTTGACTAAAGCTAACGTAACAACCTTGACGAAAAATTTTATTGCTGACAATAACATGACAACTTACACCTAGATTACAACACTTGAAAAGTATCTTCCTAGACGCTTTCTTCAAGAAATCAAACCACTTTGCGGCCCAGTATCAAACAACTAAACACTATTACAGTTCGTTTTAAAATAACATTTGGAATATTGGACCGATTTTGATAATCTGTGTTTCCGAGCTTCTTGGGAACACCTTATAATCAGTCTTTTTAAACAAGTTTATTCCTATTGCCTTTCCAAGATTACACATATATGTTGTAGAGTTTGAATCTAAATTGTTTTATAAGTAACACAATTAATAATTTTAAAGTACCAAAAGTACTCCACTAATAATTTAGACCGAATATCGCTTTCAGTTTCCTCAAGAATGGCGACACAAAACTCCAAACCAAAACCTCCAAATAGACTTGCAGGCGATGGAGGCTTCAAAGATAAGACACTTCTCATAACTGGGGCCACCGGATTTTGCGGCAAGGTGCTCTTGGAGAAAATGCTCAGGACCTGCCCCTTAGTTAAACGAATCTACGTCATAGTCAGAAGCAAGAGAGGAAATAATCCTCAAGCCAGATTGAAGCAAATATTTAGCAATGCTGTAAGTTCATATCGAAGTAAATATGGGAATAATGTTTTTGCTAATTTTGCTTCACTTAGTTCGATTCTGCTACAATTTATAGAAAAACTCCAGAAAAGTATATTTTGTACAAAAGAAGTAATAAAAACAAATCCAAGATTGCTCAGAAAAGCAGATGTTGAATAGCTCACGAATTTTGTATTTCAGCTTTTTGACCTGCTGAAGAAAACCAGAGGCGAGGAAATCTTGGAAAAAGTTGTTGCTATCGACGGAGATGTTGCAGAACTCAGCCTGGGGATGTCTGCTGAAAACTGGAAAATGTTAGCAGAGGAGGTGCAAGTAATCTTCCATCTAGCAGCTACTGTTCGCTTTGATGAACCTTTCAAGAGAGCAGTGCTGCTGAATGCTAGAGGAACAAAATTGTTGCTGGAACTTGCAAAGCAATGCAAGAAATTATTGGTAATAATAGATATGCCTTAAAATTAAGTTGTTGTTGAACTCCATTAACATTTTCAGGTCTTCGCTCATATTTCCACGGCTTATTGCCATCCACACGAGAGGATACTTTACGAAAGAACGTATTCCCCGCCAGCAAACCCTAATGACATTATTAAAATAGTTGAGATGCTGGATGAAGAGGTCGTTAGTGCGATGGCTATAAAGTAAGGCAAACTGAACTAAACTGGTGCAAATGTAAAGTTGTTTATTTTAGACTGAAAGGTGAAAGCCCTAATACATACACATACACGAAAGCTCTTGCAGAAGGTCTCGTGAACAATGAAATGGATAATCTTCCTGTGATAATTCTTCGGCCATCAGTGGGTATGTATTAGCACATTTTGAATAGGGCAATATAAACAGAGACTACCAAGGAAATTTGATTATTTGGAATTTCAGAAACTGTATCAATTACAGAATTTAATGTTATGTTAATGCTATTATTAGCAAACAGTTAAAACCCCAAAGGGTTAATGATTAGTGCAATTATTATTTTATCTGTTAAAACCTTTCCTTGCTGAAGGTTTATTCATTTTCAGTTTCTACAATTGAACGTTGTAGAGTGCGAGTGCCGAATCAGCTGTATTTACATTGCATCTTATGTTTGTTATAAGCTGCACTTGTGTTTGTGAGCAACATTTGGTTTGTTTTACATATTTTCTAAAGCCACCTTTTCAAAACGGGAAGAAAACACGCATATACAGATAGAAGTTAGAAAAACTAAGAGGTTACGATAAGTTTATGTTGATTATTCAGCGCTTTGTAAAAATCCAAAACCTTGTTTAAGGTTGAAGTGACTAACAAGCGCAAACAAACTGAGTTAGTAGACGCAAAACAAGCGTAATATAGGAATTACTGTCATTAGAACCCGAATTTTAAGAAGAGATTCGAAAAAACGTCAGAAATTCTCAGTGATTAGTAGTGTGACGTATTCATGATGGAAATTCCGGCATTAAAATTGAATCTAATAAAAAAATGTTAAGTACTAATTCAACTGTTGATATTTACACTAAGTACAGGTATAAGTTTCATACGATATGTTTATCTTGGTTTTGCCGGCCTAGTGTCAAATATAATGGATGTTAGAGGCTGACATGGAATGGCATAAGAGTTAGGCTCCAGTGAGCAGCGGTGGTTTTATTTTTTTCAGGGTTGCGAACTATTTATGCCCTGTACTACGACCAATTATGACTTATTATAGCCCTAATATATTTCTCACTGAAGGAGGCATGGTATTTAAAAGGAGTCTAGTATGTCATCTTCCCAGTGTATTGTGTGTAAATTTTGGTTCAAATTGCAGTATCCCGTGCAGAGCTCCGTGATTCGTGTTATTTTTTGATCTGTAAGGCTAAAAAGATTTCAGGAAATCTTCTTGGACGGGCTTCTCATCAAAGTTTGGAAGTGCCTCATTCCCAATGTTTCCGTTAAATAGTTGCCGTCTATTTTTCTTAACCAGCTTCTAGTCTGATTCCTAGTGGGGCATTGAATTATCATGCGCGTACATGCAGACCCTATAAGTTGTTTACAGGAGCCAACGTTTGCTAGTCTGCCGACTTCTTTGTTATCAAACACTCATTGATGTCTTGATACTTACATCAAACACTGTTGTATAGCTTCTTCTTGACTTTTTTCCTCCTTCTTTGCCATTCTCCCTATTCCGTCTACCCATTACATCGAGGTCGTGCTTCTAATATCCTTTTAGGTATTCTTCTTTAGTTCATTCATATTACGTGGCCTTACCATTTTAACTGCCTTCTCTATGTAACTCCTTGGCTATATTGAAATCGATTTTATGTGCAGTTAATGCTTTAAACCCTGTTTGACTGAGGCTCATGATGAGATTCTTCTATTCCTTTAGTTCTTATGACTCATGACTTTTGCGCAAGTAAATATTGACGTAGTTTCTACTCTAGGTTTATGTGATGTAATTGCCCGTGCATGCTAAAAATACTGTAAGCTGTATCTCGTTTTGTGTTTAATGTAATACCTTGGCGCTACCGATCTCGTTCAGGTATCCCAACTGTGGACGGTTTCCTAAAGTGGAAGCGAGGTATCATTTTATCGCTAAGATGTGATGTTTCTATGGTTTCTCGTTGTGGTTATCAGCATAGCCAGAAAACTTCCCTTAGCCGTTGCTTTTTAGTTGGTTTGCTCTTAGCCTGGCAGAGGCTTCGTGTTGGAGATGAAAGGATGGCGGGTCAGTGATGCTTCTGGGGCGGCCGTTGGGGTTGTGGACATCGTTCCCATTATACCTTTGCAGGCTGGTCTTCGGAGTTTTCCTCGCTTCTCTTCGTTCTTAGTATTATACAGGGTGTTCCGAAATTCGCGCACACGGACTGTGGGATAGTGTTATGCGACAAAAACTAAACAAAAAGTGCCTCTACCATTTTTCCATCAGACCACTATTTTTTGAGCTACCGCGGTTTAAAAAATCAGAAAATCGCAGAAAAAAGTGTTGAATCTCAACTTATGAATGTTTAATCAATTGGTTAAACTTGATAATAACAAATTTTTAAAAACAAAAGAGTGTTCAAATTATAATTATGACGAGTACGTAATTACAACATTTGTTCAAAATGTCCGCCGTTTGCTACTAAACCATCTGCGTACCATCTCCTGTGTTATTTCTCGCGCTGCCTAAAACACGCGGTTTTGCAGCTCATTTAGATTGGCCACTGGTGTTTTGTAGACCAACGATTTTAGGCAACCCCATAAAAAGTATGACGTTAGATCGGGCGAACGAGGCGGCCAAGCAATTGGACCGTCTCTGCCAATCCAGTGGTCAGGGAAATAATGGTCGGGGTAGTCACGTACACCGGAGATGGTACGCAACTCTGTTCGAGCAGTACAACGACGTGCTGAAGCTTGTTTAGTGGCAGACGGCGGACATTTTGAACAAATATTGTAATTACGTACTCGTCATAATTATAGTTTGAATCTTCTTTTATTTTTAAAATTTGTTATTATTAAGTTTAACCAATTGATTAAACATTCATAAGTTGAGATTCAACACATTTACCTGCCATTTTTAGAATTTTAAAATCGCGGTAGCTCGAAAAATAGTGGTCTGATGAAAAAATGGTAGAGGAACTTTTTGTTTAGTTTTTGTCGCATAACACCATTCCACAGTCCGTGTGCGCGAATTTCGGAACACCCTGTATATATATGTACATACGAGGTCGGACAAACATATAACGGGATTGATCAAATACAAAGCATGTGAGGTAGCCGTAGGTGAAAATATCTCTAGCGTCCTTCGAAGTTATCTCCCTCGACTTCTACGCACGTGACATCGACGATACAAGTCCCGGAAAGCCTACTTAAACTTGTCACGAGGAAGTGCGTTTAGTTCGGCGGTAACATTCTGTTGAATGTCTTCCACGTCGTCACAGCGCCTTCCCTTGAGGATCAATTTCAGCTGAGGAAACAGCATGAAGTCCGCTGGAGACAGATCCGGCGAATAGGGAGGATGTTCTAAGACTGGGACATTTATTGTCGCCAAAAACGTCTTCGTAATCAATACATAATGCACAGGGGCATTGTCGTGTGAAAGGTGTCACTTGCCGGAGGCTGCCAAACGCGGTCGCACACATCGAATGCGTTTTAGTAAACGCGTCATGACACCCTTGTAGTACAGGCTAGTGACGGTGACACCCGGTGGCACAAATTCTTTGTGAATGAAGCCTTGACTGTCGAAGATAGTGATCAGCATGGTCTTCACTTTCGATTTTTGGAGACGGAATTTCTTTGGCCTTGGAGACGTCTTCGATCGCCATTCCATGCTTTGTCTCTTGCTTTCTGGATCGTACTGGAAGCACCACGACTCGTCACGAGTAACAATTGAATACAGAAAATTTGGGTCACTGTTGGCTGTTGCAATGAAGTCGCGGGAGGTGTCCACTCGATGCGCTTTTTGCTCAGCGGTCAAATTGTGCAGGGCAAATTTGGCACAGATCTTCCTTTTCTTCAAATCCTTCTCCAAAATGGTTCTAATGGTTTCACGGCTAATGCTCAGCTCCTGCTCCATCATTCTCAGTGTCAGTCGGCGATTAGCCGCCACAAGTTGTCGGACTTTTTCGATCGTTACGGAGTTTCTCGTTGTCGACCCGGTTTCTGATCATCGTAAAGGTCCTGCCGACCTTAACGAAATCTGGCAAACCACTCGAAAACGCCAGTACGGGACATGAACTCATCGCCGTACACAGTTTCCAACATCTCGAATGTCTCCGTGGCCGTTTTCCCCAATTTGAAACAAAACTTAATGTTCGCTCTCTGCTCCAGTTTCACTTATGTCACATGTGACATCTGCACTAGCTTGTTCATTCGCATGCACAGCCTACCACACACGTTCTGACAGAATGCCGTTTTAGCTATGTGTAGACGAAAGTTCCAGCTACAATTTGGATATGATTTGGAAACAGTCAGTTTCTTATAGCGTCCGCAGTAGTGCCGATCCCGTTTCATATTTGTCTGACCTCGTATATATACAGTGAGTTTGTTACGATTGTCACCGTCTCTCGCATCCTAGTCGCGATGCTTTTCTATCTTGCCAAGCTTCCTGTAAATTACCACTTTCCATGGCTTCTCGCACTGCCTTAAAGCATGTTCTTCGTGGTCTTCCCCTTTCCTTACATTCATGGGGTTGCCATTCCAAAATTTATTTTGGCTACACCTCACCTGGCATTCTCTGCACGTGCCCGTGCCATCTCAGTCCATTCATTTCAATTGTTTCTGTTATGTCAATATCTACATCCAGTTCTTCCCTGACATACTAGTTTTTGATTCTATCAAAATGTGTTGGTCCACAACAACGTCTCCAGCAGGCCATGTCCATTGCTCTAAGTTTTTGTTTATGTTCTTTATTAATTACCCATATTTCTGAACCATATGTGCTTATGCTTTCAATTATTGTTTTATAAATTCTTCTTTTCACATATTTTATTATTTTCCTATTCCAAAGTACACCATTTAGCTGCCTTATAGAGTTTTTTCCTCGCCCTACTTGTCATTTTATTTCTTCTTTGTTATCCTGTTGGATAGTGATTTTGACTCCTGGTACCTACAGTTTGTAAATAGATTAACCTTGTCTTCGCCAAGGTCTAATTCATCTGCAGTACCACCAACAATTAAATATTCTGTCTTCTTTAAGTTAATTGATAATCCCCAATTTTCATACTCCTCTCTCAGTATTCTTAACATGTAATGGGCGTCATCTTGATCTTCTTCAAAAATCACTTGGTCATCTGCGAAGTGTTACGTATACAGAGTATTTGCCCTGTTACGCACTCCCGTTGATTCACATTTCCTTCGCCACTTTTCCAGCGCCACTTTTATATAAATTTTGAACAGGGTTGGGGAAGTACAACAACCTTGCCGCAATCTTAGCAATCGCTAGCTTATTTCCGATTTTTATTTTCGCTGACATATCCCTGTACAAGGCTTTAACCGCTCCAATCAAGGTGTCAGTTATATGGCTTTTTGGCATTGCCTCCCAGAGTTTAATAAGTGGTACGCCGTCGTACGCTTTTTGCAGGTCTATAAAAATCATATGTGTTTCTCCATCGCGTGCTGCTCTCTTCTCGATTACTTGTTTAATGCAAAAGATGTTGTCCATGCCAGAACAACCTGCCCGGAATCTACCTTGCTTTTCCTGATCTTGAAATTCGTTTTCGATTCTTTCTTTAATAATTTTACCACACAGTTTTCCCATAGAATCTAGAACACTGATACCTCTATAATTGGAACACTCGTTCTTGTCGCCCTTCTTTTAGATGTTGGTTATTTAAGCTATCTTCCATTCTTCTGAAACTTCCTGTTGTTCTAAACATTTGTTAAACAATATAGGCATAAGTGTAATAATGCGTCTGGGCGATTTGTTATAAGTTCCACATGAACACCTCCGGGTCCTGGAGTTCTGTTATTTTTTCTTGTTTTTAAGGCTTTCTTCATTTCCTCTACTGTTATTGGTTCCAAGGCAAGTGATATTAATCTTTCTTTTTCGTTATTTCCATTAGATATATTTACAGTCCTTTCTTTTTTTTTAATGCATCTTCATAATATTTTTCCCACTGGTGTACGTCTATAGGCTGGAGTATATTTCTTTGTTGTGTATTGGTTCTTAGGTCTTTAAGAGTTCGTCATACTTCTTGACTTTCTGTTCTACCTAGGTGTTGTACAATATGCTGGCATTTTGCTTCCCAGGCTTCGTTCTGTGCCTTCGTTACTTCTCTCTTTACTTGTCTGTTCATATGTTGGTAAGCCTCTTTGTGTTTAACATCACGAGTTGCCAACCATATTTTATATATCCCCTTCTACTCTTTGATTAATTATCCCAGTTCTTCATTCCGCCAGTAACTGTATCCTTTTGTTTCTTTCTGATGTTTTTCACTCAGAGCTTCGAACGCGACGTCTAGAATAGCGTCTTCTATCTGTATGTGTTGTTCTTCCACTGGTAAGTGTTCTGGTATTTGGCTCACTGTTTGGCTTAGTCTTAACTTATATAGAAATTTTGGTAAATCATTATTTAAGCCTTCGTTATTTACTCTCCTTGATTTAGCTCCTGCCGGGTTTGGATTTGTGTCATTCACTTCATCTACCATGCTGTTGTTTCCAATAGAAAATGGTCAGTACCGCACTCAGCTCCGTGCTTGACTCTTATATAATGGATGTATAAGCGAGTATTTTGTCTGACGACGCAATAATCTATTATTATGGATTTGAGATTTTTGAAACTCCTTGGACTGCCAATGACCATTCAGCACTTTTAATGTAAACTGTTGGTACATATCTATAAGTTTCTCACAGTTGTTGTTAAGTTTTCCCTCTCCAAATTTTCCTATAATTGCATCGTCCTTCTTTCTTCCTGTTCTTGAGTTCTTAGTATTACTGTCACTATATGATTGATGCATAAGAGATTTTGGGTATGACCACAGTATACAGCCAGTACGCGATTTTTAGATCTAAGCGCAACGTCCATCCGTATATCCACTTACATGTCTAAAAATCCCTTGTTGCTTTGCCCGCTATGTATTTCAGATGCAGCCTAAAGGTCAAACTGATGTACAGAACTGTCCCTACGTATTTAACCCCCTACACCAATTGCAATTTTGTCCAAATTCCATTTTTCTACCTCGTTCAGATTTTTATGTAGAAGTAAAGGAGCTATTATTGAGTCTTTACCCTTTAAGATGGTGACTTTGTTTCGGAGAAGGTGGCTGTGAGTGATTGTTGGTCGGTAGGCTGATCGTCTGTAAAGATACGGTAAAGGAGTGGTCCTAGATTACTACCCAGGTGCACACTAGATCTGATTCTATCAAGTTTAGAGAGCTGCTGACCATACTTCATTTCGACATATCTTTCCTGTAGATGCGATTTTAACATGACGTAGAACGAATGAGGTGGGACGACTTGACTTATATAATAGACCACATGTTAGAGACCTCCACTAATCTATGTATCCGATGTATGGTTGAATTGTTCTTCATAAGTTCGAGTAGATATCCTGCAATCTAGTTTATTATTCTCTATGATTGGCAAGAGTCGCTGGGAAAGCAGTTTTTCTAATAATTTTGCTAGTACAGGTGATAAACTGATAGGTCCATAAGAAATTACTTCGTTGGGTAGTTCTTCAGAAACATCAACAATATTTCGTGTATAAGAACGGTAGTTCAAGTATATAAAATTTTGGGAAACTCCTTCCTGTCACGATATTTAGAAATATTTATTTCGGTCTTGTGATCTTCCATTGTCGACTTAGCGAAGAACTTATTTCCAGATGTATTCCTTAGTCAAGTTAATTTAGATAATCCTCAGTTTATACCGGAGATAGCAACTTAGCTACCGAAATACGTATTTAGGTGTGCTAAATGTTCTGGTAGTAAAAAAAATTCGAGAAGATGGAGAACCGATCACCTCTTGAGATTTTATTCATATTCTACTTTCGATAAGCTATAGCTCTTCTAATTTCATTGATCACAATGGCTTGTACTTGTACTAGGCTTTACCCTACAATGTAATAAAATTCATTTCCATTTAACTATTGTTACCCTTCGATATTTTTATAATGTTTTGTAAATTATCATACATAATGTGAAGGAAACTTTCAATTAAGATGGTACTCGACTTCGATGGACGCTACAAAAATTTTGAACGGGATAGACGCGCATTGGAAGTTTGGAGAACAGAGTTTGGGACTTTAAGTACTTATAAAACACTTCATTACTTTCTAATGTATAGATAATCGATTATGGAAATCTGCTAAAGAAGCCTTATTTAAATTATTTCTGTGAAGTTTGACGAAGATAATTAGCAGCCTCATTAGTGATATAATATTTAGAACAAAATAATTTAAGGTGATAACCGAAAATTTGCGAACAGTGGGTGTTAAATTTCAAAAACAATTAAATACTTTTATGTTTGTGCCTACATTCTTGCCATTCATGACCAGAATAGAAATTCCATTGCCAACAACTAAGCTAATTTAATTAAAGTGTACTGATTGCAGGAGATTGCACAGTGAATCCATTAAAAAATGCTACAAGGCAACTTTATTACTACTAGTTTATAGTGTCTAATACAATTTGTGTTTGTACGAGGGCAGTCTTCCAAATTTTTAGAAACGACCTCTAGGTGGCGCTATTGAGATATGTTATTACTCTTTTCCAATATAAAAGCCATTTTGTAAAAAAATGGAAACTTCACGTGAAGGTTTTCGTTGGATGATTTATTACGATTTTAGTAAAGGCTTAACTCAACAACAATTTATAGATTCGCTTCGTTCAACTTTTGGTAGTGAAGTACTATTAGAAAAGAGTATTTACAATTGGTTTGCAGAATTTCGTCGTGGTCGTGCGTGCGTCAGTGATGAATTTCGCGGAGGGCGACCAAAATCGGTTATTCCAAAAATCATCGATGCTGTGTACAACATGATTGAAGAAGATCGGCATGTGACTTACAGTGAGATAGAAGCAATACTGCAGTATATTCGATTTTGCATGAACATTTAGCTGTGAAAAAGATCTGTTCCCGATAGATTCTACGCAATTTGACCGATACTCACAAAAAGGCTCGTGTTAATTGGTGTAACGCTCACAAAATTCGACCGAGAAACTGCAAAATCC
The DNA here is from genome assembly GCA_014611495.1 of Limonius californicus. Taxonomy (NCBI): domain Eukaryota; kingdom Metazoa; phylum Arthropoda; class Insecta; order Coleoptera; family Elateridae; genus Limonius; species Limonius californicus. The sequence goes on along the minus strand of JABXWE010010636.1, from coordinate 44,183 downwards.
GTATAGAACACCGTAACAGGTGACCAAACTGGAATATATTCGTATTAACCGGAAACTAAGCAACAATCCACTGTTTAGGTGTTCCAAGATGAACCCAATCCCACAAAAGTTGTTCGTTCACGAAAGACTTCCAAGAAACTGATCGCTTGTTTCTTCGGTTGTACTGGACATGTCGCAACCATTCCTAGAGGATCGAAGAACAGTTAAAGCTGAATGGTATACAACAATTTATTTGCCAAAAGTCATCGAAGAAATCAGGAAAAACAACCGAAAACCCCGAATCGTTCTTCATCAAGACAATGCCAGCTCTCACACAGCACGTCAAACAATTGATTATTTGAAGGAGATAAACTTCGAATTAATGTCTCATTGCCGGTATTCACCTGATTTATCGCCTAACGACTGCTTTGTATTCCCGAATATCAAACAAAAAATGCGTAGACAGCGATTTTCATCACCCGAAGAAGCTGCTGAAGCCACATACCAACTTCAGAGTGGAAAAAATGTTTCGAGAATTGGTTGTAACGCATGCAAAAATCCTAAATAAATCCTAAAGGTTAATATTTAGAAAAGTAATAAAACAGCTTATTGCAAAAAAAGAAATTTTCTATTCTAAATTTTGTAAAAACTTAAAAGGCTGCCCTCGTATTACTTCTCTGAAAAATCAGGTGCTACCATTGTTTATGTTTTCTAGAAAACAGTCATTCTTCCCAAGGTAAAACGAACATACAGAGTATTCTGAAAGCAATGGAACACATACCTTAGTACACAAGTGTTTCCTTAAGAAGAAGAAGAGCCCTAAAAAAGAAAAAAATATTTTTACTATTATTTCAGAAACAAAATGGCTGATCAAGCTGGAAATTGGTATCCAAGTAGATGTGTATTAATTGCTAGAACCCCCATTTTGTTTCTGAAGTATGCCCAATGTTTAAAATATTTCCTCCTTCTTTAAGGCGTCAAAACTTCTTAAGGAAGCTCTTTTGTAGTAAGGTGTGTTTGGCTTAATCGGCTCCATTTGACCTCAGGAAGCGGTAGTTGAGATGTGTTCCTTTACTTTCAGGACACCCTGTATGTTTGTTGATGTGATTATTATTTTTAAAATATAAATATGAATTTCAAAGAAGGCGCGAAACAATTGAAATGTTCTCATTCTGTTTATATATGGCAACTCGTTAGATAAACATTTACCTAACACAACTGTAACCACAGAATCCGTAAGTCAGTTTTTATTAAATATTAAATAGACATGTTGTTTAGTTTAGGATTTAACTTGGATCCATTAAAATAAATATAATCATCAATGTAACAGGTAATCTACGTGGGTAAACAAACAGAAGGACGATTATTTCTACCTGTTTTGAAGTTCACGACCAAATACATAACGACATTTTGATTAATGAAAACAATAAACATTAAGGAAGCTTTGCTTGACACGCATATTTCGTTTCGTCATATCTTATTTGAAACAAAAACCTTCTAATATTTTGTGCTGTAAATAACATAATCGATATAATTGATGTTTTGAAGATGATAGCAATACAAAGTTCAGGCTTTTCTATCGCACTTCTTTTTAGGGTGCCGTTTCTCTAAAGAGATTAGCTATCATTATGGCAATTCTTATTTTTGACGTTGCAGTTCGGAAAAGTTGAAGAGGATTACCACCATTCACGCAAATTTCTCAACCACGAAATTCTTCGTCTTCCCACTGATCTTATAATTACTTGGAGAATGCCATATTTTTCCCCTCTGTTAACATGGCCGAAATATTCAAGTTTCCTTTTCTTGATTGTAAAATTTATATCGGTTGCTTTATTTACTCTTTTCAAGACCTCATTATTTATTATTCTTGCAGGCGAGGGTATTTTGAGTATTCTTCTATATATGCAATACTCAAAGGATTCTATGTTTTTACGGTGGTTTTTCTTTAGAGTCCAAGCCTCCATACCATATAGCAGGACAGAGAACACATAGCATCTTGCCATCCTAATTCGTATGTGATGGTTTAGATTTCTGTCGCTCAATAAATTCTTCATTTTAAAGAAAGATGATTTAGTCATAGAAATTCTCGTGTTAATTTCTTGCGTCGTGGTGGTTATTATCATTTATCCCTGTTCCCAGATATTTGTACTTGTTGACGCGTTCGTTATTAATCGTAATATTGGGTAGTCTTGGTGGTGCTTTGCTTACCATCGGGTATTTTTTCCTTTCAAGTTCATTTTCAGTCCGCAGTTGTTGCTAGCAAAATTTAACCTCTATAATAAGGTTTTGAGGTCGTCCAGATTATCTATCAATACGACGGTATCATCCGTTTACTGTATATTATTTATAATTTTGCCCTTAATGTTTATACCTAGTGAAAGTTCTTCTAAGGCTTCATTGACTATACAAAAAGTCTGCACACTAGTCCTCCACAGGGGTACCAACAGGACAAAAGGCAAAACTTTTCGTAACAGACCTGAAATACCGAATTATTACCCATGGGTAAGTCAATGCAAGGTACGGCTAACTCGTCTGCGGAACGGGTGTGGGTGAATCGACAACAAAATTCCCATAAGGGCGTCAAGATCCTTCACCAATTGTCGTGCAGCGGTTCTCATGACCTAGCTCCCCGTTAAGTGTGGTACATGCCGAGATGGATTTAACGGGCACCGGAGCTCTGCATACATTCGCACGAAGATAAAGATCACAAAAATCTGGGAACAAAATCGAACCTTGGTTGTTCGATGGGCTGATCGTCACCAACTTCGAACAGAACGTAGAAATCGAAAGCTACGGGTGAATAAGATAGGCGAGTTGTTCGGAAAACGGTCCCACGAGACTCCACACCGCATAGCATGCGGCGGGTAACGTATCAGTTTTCTGGTAAAGTGTTTAATTAATCTGGGCTAGACCTAATGAGAATTTAGCAAAACACCAAAATAACTCGCAGACAATTATTTAAATTCTTCTGTAAATGGAAATGACTTAAATAATACACGCAGCATGAATAAACCAAAATCTCAAATGTTCCAGAATTCGAACATTATTGTTAAATATTTTACCATTCTAATTTTATCAATAAGCAAATTAAAAATTATATAATTTTTGAATTTATTGTTTTCTAAAATACCGCATAGAAACAGGTTATATGAAATAAACACCTAAATAATACCCGTATCTCGTAACTAATAATATAAATGTTTATTGGTTGCGAACAAAAACCCTAACCACCTATATTTCATGTTGAAATAATTTTGGTAATGCCAACTATCAATAATACAACATGAAAAATTAGGTTCCTATATGTATTAGCCGATTTTACACCCTGTATAGATGCTAATGACACTCAATTAATCAATTCTTCAACTTGTATTATTATTTTATTTTATTTATTTTATTGTATTATCAGCTATAATTTTTGTTACAAGTTGTGCCCATTTTGAACGATCCAATACGTGGATGGACAGACAACCTTAACGGCCCAGCTGGTTTGCTGGTTGCAGCTGGCAAAGGTGTCCTGAGGACAATGTATTGCAATTCAACTGCGTATGCCGATTTTTTGCCCGTGGATGTAGCTGCCAATGCTATAATGCTAACCACTTACGATTACATGGCTTACAAGTAAGTTTCTTTATGAATTAAGTGCCTTTATTGCTTCTTAGACCACAAGAAACATATTATGGCTACTGATCAGCTAGAATCTTCAGTTACTTATATTAATGGGTGGCAAGTATGCGGAGTAAAAACATGCACCTTTATATACAATGCACTACGGTTGTTGCTGACTCAGTCTGCTATGACATTTGACAAACAACTTTCAAACATGGTATTTATAATCCATAAAAATTTTTATGATCCTCGTGATTTATTACTGCAAAATGGTGTATAGGCTGGAATAGAAACAATGCTATTGTCCCAGTGGAACTGACAATAATGGAATTAGGATGCATTCACTTCAAATTATTTAGAAGAATATGCTGCAAGAAATTGTTTCGAGAAACAGGAAGCGTGACTATATAAAGTGTATGGGGTATTATAGAGTACTGCGGAAACTATTGATGATGTTAGGAATATAATAAAAATGTTTCATTTCCACCATATTTTATAATAAATTATGTTATTTTATATGTGCGCGTAACTAGAATTAAATGAGGTTAACGTCTTCTTCTTATTCTTCTGCAGCTAATTGTTATCCACAGCAGGATATAAGCCTCTTTTAATCAATTCCATGCATTTCTGTCTTGAATTGTTTGCTGCCAATGGTTGCCCGCTGTTCTCTTTACATCATCTATCCATATTTATGGAGGCCTACCTATACTCCTCCTTGTTTCCCTGGGTCGCAATTGAATTAATTTTTACCTCCATTTGCTGTTGTTTTGTCTGGTTACATTGCCAACCTATTGCCCCTTGAGGTGTGCGATACGCTCTACGATATCTATCACAAAGTCACAAAAATGAGGTTATGTAAGCATCAAATAAGTTACCACATGCGTTTACGTTAACATTGGCCAACTTGAACACCGTTTGCAACGTACAGGTTGAGATACTGTCTAAATGAACTTGATTGATTGATTTGATTTGTTGCTGGAAGAGTCGTTGGCGTCCTTTAAAACTGAGGCCTCTCAGACCTATTTTGCATCTCCTTCTGTCGCTAGTCGCTGTCAAGTAGATCTGTTCCCTTTACCAGATCCAGGAGTTTGCTGATCAGGCAGTTGTATCTCATTGGGATTAGTGCCTTCAAGGATTTGGAATCTTCTACGAGCTAATGCTCTGCATTGGTATGTTATATGGAAGACTGTTCCTCCTTATTCTTCTCGTATTCGTTATATAGCCGTATGTGGTAAAGCTGTTATCGCAAGTGCCAGCGTCCCGCTAAGGTCCCAGCCACTATTCCATTCTAAGTCTCACTAAGTTGGAGGATTTTATTTTGTTTTTTAAGTTGTTGTTTAAGTTTATGAAGATGGTTGATCCATTTTTTGTCTATTGCTTAATTGCCCCTTCCACTTCCTTTTTAATTAAGTCGATCACAACTTCAGGCCCTGTGAATGGTATTTCAGATTCTTGCTTTGCTAGCTTATCTGCGTATTCACTTCCTTCTATGACTCTGTGGCTAGCTACCCACACAAGTTTTACCTTGTTAAAGTTTGCCAGTATTAGGAGGCTACAAAGGCAATCCCAGACAAGTTTTGGATTGATATGGTTCGAATTCAACGTTCTCAAAGTTGCCTGGCTGTCAAAGACAATAAGGGTGGTTTTGTTAGTATATCCCCTTCTTATGTTCTCTTCTATTGACGCTAAAATTTCATAAACTGCAGCTTGGAATATTGTGGTAGTTTGGCCCATAGATATACAGTTAGTGTATCTTGGTGCCCTCCCACTCCGGTTCCGTTACTTGTACCTGAACCATCTGCATGCCATACTACTACTGATCTGTTTATTTCTCTAGAAAAAGACGCATCTACAACCTGGCCAGCTCTGCGAAGGTCAAAATAACCTGGTCTGAAGTGATAGAATTCGGAAGAAGTATAGTCGAAAAAAGGATGCCGCTAAACTGGGTCATGTGGTACCCCGGTGGCTCCATGAAGTCCTCCAGGTTCCTTCACAACGTATGCGTGGTATTGTTCCACTACATTCCAGCTATTGTATTGGATTCTTTGATAATACTCACAGGCAACAAACCGATGTAAGTACAATTTAATACAATCATAAATCAATAAATAGATGCCTCTTATCTTTTGGCTTGTAGTTTATGGAGGGTTCAGCAGAGAATAACGAAAGGTTTCGAACTTTTTGAATATTACGCCAATAACCAATGGGACTTCAATATCGATAATTCTTTGGCGGCTAGATCTCTGTTGAACGAAACTGAAGTGGAAGTCTATAAGATTCATGAAGAGAACGTGGACATCGAGGAGTACTTTTATCATTGTGTCCATGCTACAAGGTTGTACATGCTCAAAGAGAGTGATGAGTCTCTTCCAACCGCAAGGAGACACATGAGAATGTAATTAAGTATTCACAGCTGTCAACACAGCTTCTAATGTTAATATTTGTTTCAGCATGTGGGCTGTTGATAAAATCTGCAAGATTCTGATTTTAATAGGTTTCGGATATCTTCTCCTAAAGTACCTTGTATGTCCCATTCTGAATATAAGCTTCTAGTTGTGCCACAACCTGTATAACGAGGAATGCGTTATTTAGATCAGTAAAGTGGTATTAGAGAATAAAACAAACATACGTGGCAGTTTTACTACAACGATTTAGGCTTGAATGAGTTAGTAAAACTAGACCACTGTAACATTACCCGTGGCTTCCTTATAATAACGATCGCTTTCAATGTTTTCCAAAAAATAATTATGATATTACTGGCGTAGATATGTTGCAAAAGTAATCTTTGTACTTAATTTATGTAGTGGTTAATTGAAAATGTGCTGGCAGTAAATTACTTAATTATATATATATTTTCTTATCCTTACAATAAAATAGAGTGTATTAAGTGTGGACATATCATTAAACTGGGGAAAGCTAACCAAACAACCGAAATAACTAGAAGACTCCGACAAGCATGGACAGCGCTTGGCAAACTGTCTTACATTCTGAAAAGCGAAATACCAAATAACTTAAAGAAGCAAGTATATGACAAATTCATTTTAGCGGTAATAACTTATGGCATGGAAACAATGGCTTTTACGGAAAAATCCATGAAACGGTTAAGAACAGCTCAGCAGGTCATGGAAAGAAATATGCTTGGCTTAAGGCATAGAGATAGAATCAGTAATGTTGAAATCCGTCGTCGAACAAAACTTACAGACGTCAGTACAAGGGTAGCGAAGCTTAAATGAAACTGGGTGGGCCTCATAGCTAGACAAACGATGGACAATCAGAACTACAATACGAAGACCAAGAAGTTCAAGAAGTATTATCCGGCCACAAAAACGTTGGTTGGACGACATAAAAGAAGTGGCCTCAAAAAGCTGGATGCAAGCAGCAAAGAACCGTGAAGTGTGGAAAGGATTAAGGGAGACCTACATCCAGAAGTGGACAGAGAAGGGTTCACAAAGAAGTATGTTATAGTAACTAATCCATCATGATAAAGCTACAGCATTCTATGCCATCTGTATACCGACCCATCCAAGATCCTAGAAGCGTTCACAAGTACAGGAAAAATTATTTACGTAAGGCTATGATCACCTCTCCCCAATCTCATCTCATCGAATAAACCATGTATAACAATTTAACTGTAACACGTGAGTTTAACATAGGCAACGCGAACAATGTATTTAATATGACCCTAAGCACACATAAAGCAAAATTTTTACCACTAGGCTATTGCGACACAACAGCGCTAACGTCACAAGAACATAAAACAGCATATACATTACTAAATTTTTAATTAAAAATTTAGTTGTGTGAAATATTTACACAAACGATATCTTTCAATGCAAAGTGCTTGCTAGTAACAGTAAAGTTATCCAGGAACATATAAAACTTTTACGTGCACATACATTTAACAGGATATCTACCCTAAAACACTGACTTCTAACAGACTGTATGTCTCTCTATAAGTTTTAATTAAAAAAAAACAGAACCTTTAAATACATTTAATTATTACTAAAATATGGGTACTTCACACTATAAAAAAATCAATCCATAATAGTGACTTGAACAGTAAAATGGTGGATGTAACCTACACCTTGCCTTGTACAAATTCGGATATATGTACAGTGTATGGTTGTATTACGGTAACACCAAACAAGCAATCCTTACAAAACGAAACTAACTTACACGTAGGTCAAATTGGACTCTTACCACAATCTTATAAACATTTACGTGATTAATTCGCAGTTACACATATTTGGCAGTAAGCTCATAACTTACATTTAGACACAGTTTATTTGTTTGTTAATAAAACTATGATACATACTGAAATAATAAAAATAGCAATTTTAGTTAGGAAACTGCATTTCAATTCACATTATAAAAATATCTATTGAACGATCCCTCTACACCGAAATGCAATCAATTAACATCTTTTAGAAGATCTTCGTCATTTTATCAGGATTTTTTACATAGTATGATCTTTAAAATAGGATAATGTAGAAAAATCCAATGGAATTAGGTTGTCCCAACTCTATACCACCAATACTGTTTATTCAACATATGTTTAATTGAAACGATTATAGAAGAGAAATACATTTTAAATAACCTTTACATTTCCATTATTATGCCCTTCTGTAATATTACAAGAACTTAAAAGATTGATTTACATTAACTTTCGAAACTTTAAGCTTTATGCCTCGTTAATCTTTTATATTGACGTGCAATCTTAAAAATGGATATTTTGGTATCTTCTCTACCAAAAGCCCGGCGCCTCCACCATATGTTACGCCTATGGGCTGCAACTGATAAGCGGCCCCTTGTTCTTATCGCCGGAATCACCAGAGAAACAACTATCCTTATATAAAATGATTGGATTTTTTAATTACTACATACTACAAGACTATGACAACTTATTCTAAAACATTGCACTAAACTACTTAGAATAATACACACAGGTACAGCGCCATTGCTAGGTTTGTTATTGGGAACATTCTCTTCTACCAAACACCCACCAACAACTGCCAACTATTCAATATCTACTCTACTTTCTAATCCAATCTTAAGTGTCCTTTTATAAATTCCCTTTTGCACCCATAAGCGATGACCTGGTTATTAGTCAATTTCCCGTATCAAGCGTATTAATTATTCCACATTGCCTAATTTAATATTCTACTGTATTTTGAATTTGATGAGTAAAATGACGTCACTACTTGCAAATAAATGTGTATGCAAGTAATTGAAATCACATTACAGCAGCTATGAAGCAATAATAATTTAATTTAGATTTTTGGATATTGGGTTCATAACAATATTATAAACTGTGCATTTAAAATATATTACTTTCTGCATTTCAGTTATAAATTTCTTGACAAAATCAGCTAAATAAAACATATCACTTCTATTAAAGATAGGGTTGACAGATTTCTATCATAACTGAGATAGATGGGCTGGGTATGTATCGTCCACCGTCCAGCCCGGAGAAGGATTCGAGGAAAATTAAGAAAATTACATAAGCGGGCCAATTTTAAAGACATTTTCAGCCCTTTAGGGGCGATCGTACCTAATGCCCCCTCTCCCTCTCTAAACGTATCCATTATGTAAAATGTTTAACAGCTTACGCAGCAAAAGATACAAAATTGCTACGGTCTATAGAAGGATGGTTTCATCAATATATATTTATTATAAACTTCAATTTTCAGGATTTTTGTACTAGGTTTGATAAACCAGGATATTCGAAACCTGTTATCAGGACACACGGATTTATGACCACAAATGGGTACAATCCTGGAAAAACAAGACGCCTGGCAACCCTAATTACAGACAACAGTGAACTACAGTTTTTATACAAGAGAGGCTATCATAAGCACTGATTTTAAAGTTATGACATTGAAATTTTGACATTCAAATGATTGATAATAGAACTATAGTTGCGGATAACTTTAGTGTAATGTTGCAAATTGATGGATACATGGATACAAAAATATTTTAAATTCGTGTTTTGGAAGGCGGTCCAAGAAATTTGGATTTTGGGTTGCATAGCGTTTCAGCGCCGTTGATATTATAACAAATATTACTAGATGGCAGAACTTTCTAATGTTCGGGGCTTTTATTGCACGCACCCTGCATGCGCGACATTTATTTAGCTTTTCGCAAACGTAGCTTTAACCCGAGTCTTCACACTGTTAAGTGCAGGGAAAAGACGGAAGTCAAGCCCTAGCTCTCGACCTGAGTGTTACACAGATTTAAAATTACCCTTGGGCGTCCGAATCAGTGTAATGTTCCAATAGGTAATTACTTTCGCTTTCTGCGGTAACATTCACGGTGCGTCCGAAAAAGGGGAATATTCGGTTTCCTAAAAATTCCGAAAATATCGCTTAAAGTACCGATTTGGGAAATTTCGTAGCACGAGGCAATACTGAAAAATCTGTCAAAAGCAAGTGGTTTCGAGGAAAGATAACTGCAACAACTCCACCCCTACACTCAGGGACTGACTCAAGCTTTACACCCCCCGGAATTGCAAAAGATAAATTTTTAACACCTTTTGTTAGCCACGTTTCGGCTGCTCCATTTAGTTTACAGGGGGGGGGGCAGCCTGAAACGTACGTTATTGATTGTGAAACCTTTTGAAACTAGTTTGTATTTTGTATGTATTATTCGAAAACTTTAGCGATTTAACAAAGTACTGCGTGTACAAGGCCTTCCTGCAGTATCTTTTTATTCGGGTATTATTATGGGCCTCTAAGGCCTGTAAAAGCTTCATAATAATAATTATTATTATTTGCTTAAATTTAACTGTTTTGGGTTCACCTGTGCGTGACATTGTTTAATCTTACGATTTTTCATTTTAAACTGTTCCTTTAATAATGTTGATCTTTGTTCGTTACCAAATTGTAATCATTTAACCATTTTGCGTGTATTTTATCCGCTTCTTTAATTTAATTAAATGCCTTGTTAAACTCAACTCTATTTTATTGATCTTTGTTAAAAGTAATGTGAAGATTTTGGAAGGACAGCTGAGAGTGATTGTTGCGCCACCTTTTTTACGGGGTTAGTAAATTCATATTTCTATTAGGAACAAATGGGTGAAAATGTATGTTCCATCACGCACAGCCTTCGCATTGGTCGTTCAAAGTAACGTGGAGCTTGAGCAGTGCCGGATCTAGTGATATTCCCGTATTGGCGCTTTCACTTATTACGACTTTATTCCGAATTTGATCAGATTTAACCGTGGTGTATTTTTCAAAATGAACCCCCTCCTTCTCTGGGCTACACTAGGGAATGCCGTGTCACAATTGCGTTTAAGCCCGTGACAAGTTGTTGAATAATATGTTTCCAAAAGTTAACGATACAGCCGTATTATTTTATCCATATATATATATGTACTTCAAAACTGAACACTTAATCAACTTAATATTATTGTGAGACAAGGCAATTCTGTGATATTTATAAACTACTCCCAAACAGGGCAGTAAACATAAGTCCCTGTAGAAAGCTTCTTAATTTTGCAAGCTTGAACCTGACTAATGTAATATTGTCGTGAAATATAATAGGCAGACACTTCACGTTCATCATGACTAATGAACCAACCTACGTTTTGTGTGCATGTACTTTCTGTTAAATACCTTCTTGAATGTTGCTGCCAAAAGCCATTAATTTTCAGCTTGTCTGTAGTTCTGGCGCTTCCACTGCTTTATTTGCAAGACGCGAAATCTTTGGGTGGTTTAGCAACGTGAAAATTGGTATTATTCAAATAAAGTTTGAATTTGCCTCCATGCCTACAATATATGGTTATAGAAAATACAAGTCTGTAGGTCTTACTAAATACTAATAGAATGATATTGTCACGAAGTGGACTTTGTCCTAACATATCTAAGTTAATGCTGGATTTAGCAGTAAGCAAAACATCTACAGGTTGAACTTACGTTACAAAAAATACATTAAAGGTTACATATCTCAGATTTTACCCAGAAAAGCAATATTCAAAATTTGGACTACTGTGTTCTGGAAGCATAGTCTCTAGTTCTAGTAGAATTTATTCTGAATTATCAGAAGCTGTGGGCTACACTTCGCTGGATAAGTTCTTTAGAAAAAAGTAAAAAAAAAACTATTACACAATGTCAGTTATACATTATACAGTTTATACATTCAGCGGCGCAGTAGATGTTTGTGGCACATAGAAGGACTTGTTTAATGTGCCGTTCCAATAAACATATCCTTTTTACAGCAGAACAACCTTGCATTAACGTGGTGATAGTATTTCTATATTCAATGCATATTAACTATTTTGAAGCAACTCTTATTATTACTTTCGTCGTATCCGTATCCACCTAATTATCATTAATTTTTAAAACCGTTGTGTCTAACGATTTCGATTATTTGTCAGTAACTGAGTAAAACATCTAAAAGAATCTTTTATATCCAACCAAATTGATTTGTCTCTTTCATCTTCTTTCGGTATTTAATCCTTCATTTTTCTTATAGCTTAATTTCTATACAATGTAATACGAGGGCTGTTCTCTTTTCGCGGAGCCTATCTACCAGGCTGTGATATTTTGAAACAAATTTTGCTTCACATTTTAACGTAGTTGTTTACAAGTTTAATTATAGTGAAAGTTGTCAAATATACTTGAAGGTTTTTAAAGTACATAATTTTAAAGTAATCCTTTCTCCAAGAATTCATGGAATTGAATACAGCGCATTATTGAGCTGTGATTTTTTACAATTTCACGCGTGGCTTAAGAGTAAAGAATGTTTCGAGAAAATCAATCTAGTGTTTGGTGACAATTTGTGTCCCTTAGCTACCGCAAAGCGGTGGTACAATGAATTTCAATTCGGTCGATTTTTCTTAAATGACAACTTTCGAGCTCCTAAGCCAAAAACGGCAGTTACCGAAAAGAATATTGGTCTTGTACGAAACATAATTGAAGAGGACCGGCATGTTACTGTCATAGGTATTCAAAGAACGTTAAAGATTGGTGGGAAAGCAATTGACACCATTTTACACAAACATTTGATGGTAAGTAAGCTTCGTGTTCGTTGGATTCCTCACAATTTGACTCCGGTTAAAAAATAAAACCGTGTGACATGGTGCAGACCTACACTGGATCGTTTTGACAATCGATCGTCTAATTTGGTGTACAACATCATTATAGGTGATGAAACGTGGGTATATTACTGCGATCCCGAAAGAAAGTAACAGTCGGCAATTTGGGTCTTTGACCACGAATCGGTTCCACCAAAAGTTGATCGGGATGAAATACGAAAAAAAAGGTAGCCACATTTTTTGGAATTATTGGACATGTTTCCACTGTAGCACTGGAGAATCGTCATACTATTAATGCTGAATGGTACACTACAGTTTGTTTGCCTCAAGTTCTCCAAAATGTTCAAGAAAAACGTCCATGAGGAAGGATCATTTTGCATCAAGATAATGCTCGGGCGCACACTGCTACTCGAACGACTGAGTATTTGAGTGCCCAAAACATTGAAATAATGGGTCATTCGCCGCATAGTCCAGACCTAGTACCTAACAATTTCTTTTTATTTTTGCGTTTAAAAAATAAGTTACGGGGTTTACGTTTTACATCGGTCGAACGAGCGGTTGACGCATTTACAAATGACATAAATAACCTGACGCGGGAAGATTGGAGAAAAAGTTTTGAAGATTGGTTTTCACGGATGTAAAAATGCATTGACTGTGGACTCCAAAATACTTTACGGTACCTCAAGAGGAGCTCCGCCAAAAACTAGCCAAATTATCTCTTGAAGATGTCTTTCGAATGTCAGTTCATCTTCCAGAGAGCAAACTGCATAAACGCAATGGGAAAATTATTTGTTGCCGTTGTTATTATTACATCAACCTTACATCGTAATGCTTTTCGTCAATAAAGAGTTACATTTCTAATTTTTTTACTGATCCTATACCAATAGTTGAGTCAGACAGTGTTACCATAGAGTTTCAATGGCGTGTGGTAGTATTGCATTTCAAGCAATAATAGTGCAATTATAATTTCTCTTTAAGCCTAGTCGAAGTTATACATCAAGAGTCAGTATTTAAAGCAGGTTTTAATGTTCTGTGCTGTACATGCTTTTTCACTATCGATGTAATTGACAGAATTGCGGAAGCAAGTTGTAAATGTTGTTTGTAGGACAACATTATTATGAATTATTATGAATAATATATGAATATATATAAAAAATGTAACTTATACCTAATACTATTAATAACTAAAGTTCTAAAGGTGGTATTTGCTAGCGAAGAATATATGATATCAAACAAGAGCCAACCTGATCTCTCAAACTTTTACAAATACATGAACGAAATGAAACTGTCAGAAGCATCGGCAACAACAGATAGTTATCATTAGATTATAATACTATAAGTTTTCTGTTTCATGATGATAATTCTGAACAGTCTTAAAGTACAACTATTTTTAATGTCTTGCTGTATATTTCACATCCATTAATACTTAATATTAAATTTTGTAGCTCAGGGAGTACAGCGGCTACCTATAGTTAAAAAGGTATTTCAGTTTCTAGTCCCGGGAGCTACCATAATATCTAGGTTGTTGTTTTACGGGGTTTCCGCTATCGACGCAGCTTTAAATGAGTTAGTGGGGGTACTATTGAAGCAAAAACCGACGATCGAAGCGTAGTACTGGTCAAACTACCTTCCTTTTCAATCCATCCAGCCTTGCGGCTGTATCTGCTACAGCGCTACTTTTCCACAATTTCATAACACTATAACACAAAGTTTAATTACAGTGTCTATATATACGTATAGTGTGATCATTTTATCTTGTAACAAGTAAGTAGGCTACGCCTCTCACATGTGCATGAAATGCATAGTTAACTTTTCTTTTTAGCTATAAAAATTATTTCTTACATTAAGAGTCCTTTAGACAAGCAAATGGCAATTAGTGATTTGTCAAAACTTAATATACTTTTATACAAGTTGGTTGATTTGTTTAGTTTTTTGGGTAATAACAATCGGTTTCGATGTATTCTAATAGAAAGAAAATAGATCTGATGTTGACTTCGGGAAATGCACACGGGCGGCGGACTTAGCAGCACAACGATAGACGGATAGACCTCTTCCATCACATAATACCTTTGTGTTTGAAAAGAAATTTGCGGCAATATGGACAGGTTTCCAAGTCAAAGGTGAGACAACATGTTACAAATGTAGAAACTGAAGCGCCACTCATCGAACAAGTAACTGGGAATCCCCATAGAAGTTAACGAACCGTTGCAAGAACTGTAGGCTTTAGCCAAAGTGCAGTAATTAATGTTTTAAAAGCAAACCGGTTTCATCCTTACCACGTCACATTAGTGCAACACATTACTGAAGATGATTACTCTCGTCGAGTGAGTTTCAGCTAAATTTTAAGAAAGGAAGTTATTACTGATCCACTGTTTTTAAGTAATATTCTATTTTCTGACGAAGCAACGTTTAGTAAGAATGGGTCTGTAAATAGACCCAATTGCAATTTGTATCCATTAGATTGGATTCAGCAAGCACCCTTTAAAGAGTTTTTGCTGTAAATGTGTGGTGTGGTATCGTTGGTCCCCGCTTCTTAGAAGACAGTTTAAATGGAGAAATGTATTTACATATTTTAGAACATGATTGGCCTCGACGTTGAGACGGCGTATGTGGTTTCCAAATGACGGAGCACCTGCTCACTTCCAGACAATTGTAAGAAAAAGATTAACTTTCCACAACAGATTAATTGCAACAATTGCAATTTCTACTTGGCCTTCACGCAGTCTCGATTTAACTCCCTTAGATTTCATTTTGTAGGGTAAAGTAAAAAACGACGTCTACGAAAACTCAAAATTTGCGTGAAAGAAGTATTGAATCATGTAGGTGAATCACCCCACCACATATGCTAACTCGTATTCGAAATTCTCTTCTGTGGTGGATTGATTTATTTGAACAGCAAGGTGGACGGCAGTTTGAGCATATACAGGGTGTTTAAAGAATACGTTCGGATATTTTACCCACTTATAGATAGCATCAATACAAACAGAAAGTCGTAATATACATGGATTTGAAAATCACCCGTTTTCAAGATACAGCGAAATTATTTAGGCAGATTAAAAGTGCAGAATCGTATTTATGACGTCTGCTAAGGAAGTAGATAAAACAACATTTGGTAAGGCCAATGGTAATTCTCATGAGGCACGTCGGTTGGATGCCGAAGCATTTCCGAACCGGGCACTTCCGTGTGACAAATCGTTTTTATCAACGTTTATCAGAAGTTGGCGCTTTTAAATCAAGAAACGGTGGTGGTGGTCGACCTAGGTCAGTTTCTACTCCTGAAACGGAACTTAACCTTTTAAGGAGGATTGAAGAAAATCCAAGTAGGTACCAGTAGTAGAAGACTTTCTGCCGAAACAAATATTAGTGGTTCCCTAAATTGAAGAATGTTACGTGAGGAGTAATTATATCCAAACAAATATTCAAAGGGTACAGGCTCTTATTGTGCCTGATTATGCTGCACGTCTAGTGTTTTACCGATCGGCACTGACAAGAGTTGCGGAAAACACAAAGTTTGTTAGTAAAGTCTTATTTACTGACGAAGCTAGTTTCACAAGAAATGACGTTTTTAATTTCCACAACAGCCATGTCTGGTCAGGTGAACACCTTCATGCTATTATTGAATCGAATCATTAATAACGATTTTCAATTAACGTTTGGCTTGATGTTATTGGAGACCAGATGGTAGGATCTTTTCTTCTATCTAACCGTTTGAGTGGCCTATTGTAGCTTGACTTTTGGCGTAATGCCTTGCCACTATTGTTAGAAGATGTACCCGTCATCCGTAGAATGAATATGTAGTTGATGCACGATGGGGCTCCTGCACATTTGTCAATCATGGTCAGAAATTTCCTAAATGAAAATTACAACTGCAGGTGGATAGCGCTAGGAGCCCAGTTGTGTGGCCAACTAGATCTCCTGACCTCAATCTCCGTGTTTGTTTTATTTAAATTACAAGAAATAAACAATGTGAATGTATCTATTGCAAAACTGCATCTTATTTATTAGCAAATAGTTTGATTGCGGTTTGTTAGTACAACCAACGTAACTACTTTGGGTTTAATTTAATTAAACTTTGTAAAGTTTACTAAGATACATATGGAATACAAGCTGTAATGTGTATAGCCGACATACCTCTTACAAGATAAAGTAATCCGTCTGTATAATAAAAATAAAATTTATGTAAAAGAAATAACTATTTCAAAAATTAATGGGATTGTATTAAATAACCAGGAGCTCTCTTTGTATACAAAGTCTGGCTACGAATCTGAATGTACATCATTGAATTAGAAGAACGCGGTTGCCCTAAAACGTACATCTTACTTTAAAGAGTGAAAAATTTGTTTTCACTTCATAATTCTTCTTCCCCGACTGCTTTGTCTCTTACAAGACGTAACGATGTTCTCTCCTATGCCTGCATTGCGCGAAGTACCACAGATATAGAGGACCTACAGCTTAACGTGAATTCCGAATCACGGGAAGTGTAAACACTTTTAATGCAGAGGAGATTTACTAGGCAGACTACTTTGCTGGTTTGCTATTGGTTTACCATTGAGAACGACCGTTAAAAATCCGTTGTTTCAGTACGGACAGTTGAACCCTAGACCTAAAATGTAGAAGTCTAACGTGCTGACCTCTAGCTCACGACGGCCTCGCTGTATGTTTAATAGTAAGTAAAAGACTAAACATTGTTCTATTTATTTCTATTTTTGTAGCTTTTAGAAAACAATACATTTTGATGACAATTTAAAATATTCAATTCATTTTAAAAATTATTATAACGATAAAGGTCCCACGCAGGAAAAGCTGAATACAATTCTGCATTGTTCTATAAAAAAATAAATATTATATTACCAGTATCAGCAAGTGTTCCGCATTCTTTAAAACAACACAGAAACTGAATTACAAACTTGAAAACTGAATCTTTAGCTTTAAAAGTCTGAAATTGAATCTGTCTTTACTGTGGTGATATTCCTATTTGTGTGCTTCGAACAAGGAAATTCTACATTGTTGACATTAGTTGGCAATTAAGCGGATATTACCAAGGTTCTGCATTTGTTTCCTATTGCATACATACGTGGTATTCCCATCATGTAGTAATTCACATCATGGAAAGATTGATTAGATTATCCTCTCCATGATGGCAATCTAAACCGGACTAGATTAGGGTTGAGCAAAATTTGAGTATTACTTAACACCGCTGGATTTCTTTCTGTGGGGTCGTGTGAGAGCGGGCGTTAACGTTAGTACGCCGAGCAATGTAGACGATTTAATGCATCAGATTCGTTTATAAATAGAAAGTATTCTCTACTCTAACTATTGAACGTGCGATACAGTGCTGGTCAATGCCAACTGGTTAATGGTGGACAACTTAAATAATTCCTTCAAGATGATTTTACTTTCATTGAAAACAAATTCTAATTTTTTGAAATTTATGTTTGTTTATGCTTATTTTTTTTTTAATTATTATGTGCGGAAGGAATTTTTTTATTTCACCATTTATCTGGAATGGAAGTCTATCAAAAAGGGGTAAATGGAATTGACATTTAAAAATATATTGATCACATCATAGCGTAGAAACAGAAGATGATAGAAACAAGAAAGGAAGTGTCCTGTAAAAAATAAAATTGACGTGTTTCCGTGTTTTAGCAAAAACTTCTTCTTCTTCTTCTTCTCCAATCCTTAGTGCCCTTTCGGGTACCCATTTTTTCCATCTTTTCCTGTCCCTCGCTATTGTTTTCAATTCCTCCATTGTCACTCCCCTTTCTACCCCTATTTATTTGATTTGTTCCATCCATTTTCTTCTGGGTCTGCCTCTTTGTTTTTTGATTGGTTTTCCCACTTCCTTTATTTTCCTTGTTATTCTGTTGGGTTCCATTCTTACTATGTGTGCATAGCAGTTTTGTATGCTTCATTGCATTATCTCCATTATTGGTTCCTTCTTAGTTATGTCTCTTATGTCTTAATTTTTTATTCTGTCCCACTTAGTTTTTCCTGCCATTTTCCTAAGGTGTTTCATTTCCATAGCATTAATTTTAGACTCGTCCTTCTTCCTAATTGTCCAGCTCTCACAGGCGTATGTTAGTGTAGGTAATGTTATCATATTATGTATTTTCTTTTTCACCTCTAAATCTATGTCTTTGTGTCCTAGTATTGTTTTGTTGATGGTATAGTAGATTCTTGTCGACTTGTTAGCTCTATTTACTAATTCTGCCTCCATGTTACCGCCCTCCGATATCATACTTCCTAGGAATTCATAAGACGATACTCTTTCCAATTTTTTGTTTTTACATTTTGTGTCTTTATTGTTTTGCTCTCCTTTATGTTTTTCATTCACAATCATAGTTTTTGTTTTGCTTATGTTCACTTCCATTTTCCTGTTTTCTATTTCTTCAGTCCATGCGTTTACTAACTTTTGCATTTTACTCCTGGTGTTTGATAATAGTACTATGTCGTCTGCATATAGGAGGCTACTTAGCTTAATTGCTTCTAGGTTGCTGTGTCCTATTACTGTTTCCAATTGATTGTATTTTTCTTTTAATTGTTTGGTTATCTTGTCCATTATAGCTATAAATAGCAAGGGGCTTAGGCTATCGCCTTGCTTAATTCCCTTATTAATTTCAAACTCTGCCGATCTTTGCCCTACTAGTTGTACTTTTACTCTAACTGTTGCATATGTACTTCTTATTGCACTTATCAGTTCTTTATCTACTTTCAATTCACTCACAGCGTTTTCCAAATTTCTCCTCTGTCTACTGTATCAAAAGCAGCCTTCAGATCAATAAATGTAAGATACAATTCTTCCCCTTCAACGATTTTCCTTTCTATTATGCTTCTAATAGTATATATATATTGTCGTTTGTTTGTCTATTTGGTCTGAATGCTGCTTGTTCTTCTCCTATTTTTAGCTCTATTTGGCTTCTTAACCTCTTTTCTAGTATTTTTGTGCAGATTTTCTAACTAGTTTGGGCCAAGCATATTGGCCTGTAGTTTTCGCACTGCGTCTGTATTCCTTTCTTATGAATTGGTATTATAAGGTTATTTTCCCAATTTCTCGGTATTTTCTTCTCTTCCCATGCTTGACTGCAAATATCCCAAAACCAGTCTATTCCTTCTTGGCCCAAGTCCTTTAACATCTCGGGTGCTATACCGTCTTCTCCATATGCCTTTCCAATTTTTATTTTTTAGATTGCTTCCTCTACCTCTTCCCTCTTGATTGTTTGTTCCTGGTTTGTTTGTTCCCGATTTATACTGGCTTCTGATTCTGTTTTCGCACAGTACTTTCTTTTGTCAAAATCTTTCCATGTTTCTAATATTTCCTTTGTGTCTATTTGTACTTGCCCCTGTTCGTTTTTATTGCTCTTATACTTTTCCTTTCATCTCCCCTTATTCCTTTTATTCTCGTCCAAAATTTCCTGGTGTCTGCTTTATGTAATTCTATTATCTCTTCTCCCATCTTTTTCCAGGATTCCTTTTTTGCTATCTTAATTGCTTCTTTTACTATGTTTCTCTTCCTTTCGTAATCCTCCTTATCTCTCGTTTCTTTTGTTTGGATATATCCTTTCCATGCTATCTTCTTTTCTTTTACCATTCCTCTTATATCTTCAGTCCCCCAGTTTGACGTTTTCGCGTGTTTGTTGTGATTTCTTATCCCACATATCCTTTCCGCTACCTTCTTCAGTGTTTCCTTGAATTCTCTCCACGTTTCCTCTAGTGTCCACGCTGTCTTTAGATTCCTCTTTCTTTGAAGTTCTTCGTCCGTTTCTTTCTGATATTTTTCTTTACTCTCTGCACTTGTTTGTGTATTGCCAAACTACTATATTTTCTTGTTTCTTGGTTGTTGTTTAATCTGGCCTGATATTCTGTTGTTACTAATCTGTGCTGGGTTCCTCTAATTTCTGCTTCTTTCCTTGTTTCCACTTTCTGTATTTTCTCTGTTAGGTCTTGTGTAAAGGCTATGTAATCTATTATACTTTTGGCGTTGCGTTCTGCTGCTATAAATGTGTATTTGTCCTCTAATGGTTGGTTCCACATCGTATTTCCAATTAGTAGGTCGTTTCGTCTGCAGAAGTCGATAATTTTTATTCCGTTCCTATTTTGAGTTTTTTCTCCATACTCGCCCATACATCCCCTTCCTCTGTTTTCGTCTTTTCTCACTCTGCTGTTCCAGTCGCCCATTATTATCGATTTCTGGTTTTCTTCTCTCAGTTCGTCTTGTATTTGTTGTAGGTCTGCATAGAAGCAAAATAAAAACAATAAAAATTACAATTATAAATTTTGTGCTGAACTTTATCACCGCGCTGTATACAGTGTGTCCCAAAACGTACCAGCAATATTTCAAGGATCAATTCCAGAACTTATTTGGAGTCCTAAACGTAACCTTTAACGAGTTATTGTTTATTTTATAATTTATATGGCTAAAATTTTAATTCAACGGATTTCCGGAATACTGAGCTAGTTACCATGATCGCGTCTTCTGTTTGATAACATTTGAACATCGTTTTTAACAAATTATTGTTTGTAACTTGTCAGTGTATTACTGTGATACTGAAGTTATTAGCTTCTTTTTTGTATCCTTGTTCCCATCGTAATTCACAAGTGATTCGCAATGCCAATGTTATTTTCAAATGAAGAATAT
The DNA here is from genome assembly GCA_014611495.1 of Limonius californicus. NCBI lineage: Eukaryota > Metazoa > Arthropoda > Insecta > Coleoptera > Elateridae > Limonius > Limonius californicus. The sequence continues at coordinate 22,926 of JABXWE010010636.1, read as the reverse complement.
GCAGATATTCATTATGTTTACGGTCTGGAAATGCTTTAGCAGCACAACAAGCATATCGTGGAAGATATCCCAATAGAAGACTGCCTACGCGTACAGATTTCTATAATTCACATCGTCAGCTGAGGGAACATAGCACTTTAAATGCAAGACATGCTGTTGGTCAAGGAGTTGTCCGTAGATCCATAAACGATGATGAACAAGTTCTTGATTTATTACAAGAAGATCCGTCTTTAAGTTTGCGAAGAATTGCATTACGTACTAGAATATGTAGAAACCAGACTTGGAGAATAATAAGAAGTCCTTGCTTACATCTGTATCATCATCAAAGAGTTCAAGCTCTCGATAATGATTTTGAAGCTCGTTTAAAATTTTGTGATTGGGTAGAAAATAATCAAAACCTACCGCATATTTTATGGACCGATGAAGCTTCTTTCACACGAGATGGTGTCAAGAATTATCATAATTTTCATGAATGGGTGGCAGAAAATCCTCATTTAAGAAGACGCTCGAATTTTCAACATAGATTTAGTGTTAGTGTGATAGCTGGTATTCTTAATGATTACCTAATTGCACCATTTGAACTGCCACACCGTTTCAATGGTGCGAATTACGAATATTTTCTAGAAAACTCCTTACCCTTATTACTGGTAGATGTGCCATTAAATATTAGACGCGCATTGCGGTATCAACACGATGGAGCACCAGCACATCAATGTCTTCGTGTTAGAGCTTCGCTTAACGCACATTTTCCGGGAACACGGATTGGAGTAGTATGGCCACCGCGTTCGCCGGAACTGACTCAATTAAGATTTTATCTTTGGGGTCACATGAAACAGATTGTTTATGCAACTGAAGTACACGCGGTAGAAGAATTACGCCAAAGAATACAGCAGGTTGCCTACATTATTAGAAATAACACAGCAACCATATTAAGAACGCAGCGATCTCTTCTGCGATAATTTTGAACATTTCTTCTAAATAAAATAATAAAAATGTATTAAAAAAACATTTATTTCATAACATTCCTTGAACTAACATTATGGCCACATAAACTATGAAATAAACAATAACTAGTTAACGGTTACGTTTAGGACACATGTTTATATGGACTTTTCGGCTCTAAATAAGTTTTGGAATTCATCTTTGAAATATTACCGGTAAATTTTTGGGACACCCTGTATACGTTGAGGTTTGCTATCTATACTGGGAAATAATTCTGCGGATTCTTAAAAATCAACCAATAGCACCAACATATAACAAAATAGCAGATATGCAACCAAACATACATGCCAAAGCATATATTATTTTTGAATTATATCTATCTTGAGGAGAGCAATAGGATGGCATGTTACTTGACCACATTCTAATACCTAATATTTTAAAAACATAAAATAATTTAAATAATATCAATTCAGTCAATAACAGGGTATTGCTGGAATCAAAAGAGAAATTCCACAGAGTCTTTTATGGCTGAATATTTGTGGTGTAAAAATACGTGAAATTACAAAATAGGTACTTCAAATATCTGCGAACCATTTAGCAAATATATGAAAATATTTTATTAAATTGCCGCGTAACTCTTTCGTTTATATCTAGCGATCATGTGAGACTATTAATAAACAATATAAATACATACGTACGTTAATAAAAATTCAATTTGAAATACTTAATTGCCTGCTTTATTTTCAATTGAAAATTACTTTATATTCTACAACAAACACATAATGAAAATCTTAATTAAATTTTATTGTGTGTTTCTCTGAAAAGAATCCAGATTTATTCTTCTTGCGAATTAATTATTATTGTTAAAAATCGCAGCTGCTTTAACCTTCTGAACTATACTGATAAACAACAACAATTAGTAATATACTTTCTAAAAACATCAGGTAGGGCTAAAATACTTGCTACTACATGATGATTGGTGGAATTTAGCGGCGTCTGGTTCCCCTTTTCGAACCTGTTCAGGTTTTGTGAATAAAATCGGACTTCCTCTCTATACCTACATTTAATAGGTTAGTTAAGCCATGCGGTTTAATAGGAGGTTGTATTTCGCTAGCGTGTGTTTTATAATTCCATGTAAGTTTTAACATTCAACGTTTAATTACTTTAAAACGTCAAAGGTGAAGAAGTTCAGTATGCAAATTGTTGGTCTTTTGTGTGATGTTGCTTTGAAAAAGTTTCTCGCGTAACAGTGAATTAATTCTAATCGTCATTTTAGGTTTAACAATCATGTTCACTCATGGAAAACGCGTGTCAACGAACCAGTGGTCAACGCGATGTGGGTAAGCTGAGTGCCTACAGTATATGCAACCCAATCAACATCCGTTAAAGTGGGTTTTTCGAAAGGTCAAATGACGCAAACTTATTTACGTAGTTATGTAGTTACTTAGGGTCCTAAAAATAATAAAAGCCATTTTGTAAGCCGTCTCCAACTACTTAGTTAGGCTATATTATTTCAAACTTATTACAAATTCCTACATTTAGAACATCAAACACAATGTATGTCAACCGAAAATTAAGCAAACCCTACTACAACAATTTCCCTTGAAGAATTATTAATATCAATTAATTAATAATTACATTGCTCGAACTTTAAATAAATCGTAGCAAATTAATGTCAACTCTAATTCTCATAATATTAATTTAGCTCTCTGTTGCATAAAACCAATCCGTTGAGGGCGAGCGACATCTGTGACGGTAGACTGTATCGCAAATTGGGTCACATTTACGATCCAACCGGGACACCGGAAGTAGAGCCAAAAACGGGCAATAAAGCATAAAACAGGGTCAAATTAGGAAGTATTTAGGCGTGGATAACATTTTTACTTGAAAGGGGAACCCATTCATTGTTTTTCATCAACAGCTTGTGCCTAAATTAATTGTATTTCTAGCTATAGTACTGTTCTGAATGGGCGCTTGATGTAATTTACAAATCAATCCTGATCGCGGTCATATTCTGACTAGAACCAGAATCATTCAAGCGGTCAGTACGAGATTCTTAGTATTGCATCGGATTTATTACCGCTTTTGTTCTGCTTGAATCAGCAATTTAATTCCACGCGTCCTTGTTTCTTGCAAAAATTACATGTGTCAGGATATCGCGTCCATTTCTTTCCTTGTTTGTCGACGTTTTTCTCATTTTCCGCACTCGTTGTATATTAACTACTTTGGGTTAAGGTTTCTCCATGTATAGTTTAACCTACTTCTTTATGACATGTAAGTGCTTTTACGTTTGTCCACTGTCTTTTTCTTTTGAGCGTTCTCTGTCTTCCTTGGTCTCCTTTCTCGCCGTCCTTACTTATTTTATTTGTAACTGATGCCTTAACCATCCTCTACTAGGACGCTTCTATTGTATCTTCTATCTTGATGTCGTAGGTTCTTTTTTGTCCATATGAGTTATTCCAGCAGTTTTGCTCAACAAACTTTTTTGCCTCATCTGGAGCTTGATTTTGTTGGTTGTTAGTATTCAGAATTCTTCTTTATTAAGTTACAGTTGATATCACTGTTGTCGTACAGAATGTAATTTCTCTAATCTTTGTTACTTCTCTCGTACCAAAGAGTCTATTTGTAGCGCCTACTCATATGTTTATGTTCTTTGATATTGTTTTCTTCTCGCTGGTCGCTGCCCTTAGATAGTTAAATTTCTTCCAAGATTCCTCCTCTTAAAGGAATTGAGAGTGTTTTTTCCCTTCTTGATATTATTAATTTTGTTGGTTGATTCTCACTGATCTTCATATTCCTCTTCTGCAATTCTTTGATATTATACTCTTAAATTATGTTAGAGAGTTTGAGTTGAATTTTTCATTACCACCACATCATAGCACGCTCTACCACAATGCACTTCACTAATCATCTGAATTCCCCATGTAAAGTGAGCATATCTTGCTTTATACATTTCCAGTAGAAACATTAAATAGGTTTGGATGCAGCCTTGCCATTAACAAATGTTGGAAGTTGTCGCGGCATCAATTGCAGTAGCCTAGGGATTGTCCCGTCTATATTAAGCTTTAGAATCTGACAATATCAAAATTGTAACAGCATAGCTTTAGCTTGACGAAAAACCTGTAGTTTACTTACCTTAATAAATTACAAATCAGTTGCAACTAAATACTTGTTCATTTTCACATTTTGTTGGGCCAAAATTTTTAACTACCTGAACTGTCACACAGTTTGACATACAAGTAAATGTCATTCAAAGCTCATTACAGCTGACTGCAGACGGAATAGCTTTTTTTCTAGGCTTGCTCTAGACTTTTTAAAAAATCACTTTGTATATTATACGAACTGTGCACGTTACTATGGAAATAATATTATTTACTTGTATGTCAACCAGTAAAGCACCTTAAAGTTGATTTCTCTGCTTGCGCTTATAAACAGTGTTTGCTAATGATTACTTTTATAACGCGAGAGTACGCCGATATCCATTAAATGTGCGGTTTTTGTGATCGAAACTCAGTAGCAACGGCTCGAGAATATGGGCTGAGATTTCCAAATCGGCTACTACCAGATTGACGAGTTTTCCAGCGAGTACATGACCACCTACGTGAACACGCCACATTCCCGAAGTCCTCGACCGAGCGTCCAATACAGCAAGTACTAGACAATATATTGCAAGAAATTGCTAATAATCTCAGCACCTCTGTTCGTCGTGTATCTGCACAAGTTAATGTACCACGAATGCGACTTTGGAGAACATTAAAACGTCATGGTTTATATCCATTTTATATCCAGCCTGTTCAAGCTCACTTACTTAAAAATTTCGCTAGTTGTATGGAATTTTCCAACTGGATCATTCAAAATCAAAATCTGTCATGGATGAGGCAACATTTACAAGGAATTGCTTAAGGAACAGAAAGAGAAGCCACTCTTGGGATTTGGAGAATCCACACGAAATCACAGTGCCAAATTATCAACATAGGTTTTCCGTGACTATCTGGTGTGGAATTGTTTATAACATGCTCATTGGCCCATTCGTGTTTGAGAACCATTTAACCACCGACAGATTCTTTAGATCATTTGCGAGCATTGTTAGATTGATGTCCCTCTGGCAATCAGACATGGTATGTGGTACCAGCACGATGGTGCCCCTTCGCACTTTGCGTTCCGTGTAAAATAATTTTTGAATCAACGGTTTGAAGGACGTGTAATTGGTAGAGGAGGCTCCCAAGATCTCCGGACTTAACTTGTTTAGATTATTATTTGTGGGGACATAGATATAGTAACCTACCAAACTGAAATTGTAATTATTTAATAGATAATAATTTAACATCTGTATTTTAAAAACGATTTACTTTAGGGCATAACTTTACTAGAATTTTTAACTATATTTCGTCTAAACATTACGTACACGAAGTAGTGACACATCGTAGGATACCCTGTATATAAAAATTACGCTGTATAACGACCGCAATTCCATAAATGCATGTACTTTGCCTTTTTCTAATCAGCACGCTGTATATTTTATAAGTAAATAAGAGGACGAACACGCCAGACTAAAGTCTATAAAGAATAGAGTACAAAGTATTCTAAAATGCGAAACCTCTCGAAACGGTATTTCTTCTATAAATATTTAAACCAGTGCAATATTTATAGAAGAAATATTGTTTCCAATATGGCACAGATACTGATAAATTAAAAAAAAACTGTTCCTGATAGTGCATTCAGTATATTAAAAAAACGTCAATTAAAGCATTTTTTTGTCGTCCTCAGTGTCTGTTTGTATTGTCCCATATTTCTATTCTATTTCTAGTTTTAAGTTCAGAAATGTTATTTATTGGAAATGTTCTTGGTTCATTGGTAATAATTTTATAATACCGTTACCATTGCAGATTGGGTGAATTCCGCTGTCAATCAGGTGAATGTATCGACGAATCTAAAGAATGTGACGGAAATCCAGAATGCGTTGACAATTCAGATGAAACGATGAATGGTTGTTCGCACATTCATTGCCCACGACAAACATTCAAATGCAGTTATGGTGCATGTGTGTCGAAACGTGCTCGATGTGATGGCGTAAAAAACTGTTTCGATGGTTCCGATGAACTGGGATGTCAAGCAGACACAAGTATAGATTATGAAACTTCAAAGCCCAGTCAAATGTATCCAACTTCAAGACCCCAGTTGCCGTAAGCTAAAATTCTATTATTGCAATTTGTATGTGCAATGTTCGTCATTCGTTGAGTCATGTATTTAATTCATTCAAGGGTATTTATTTCATAACAACATGCTTTGAGAGTAGAGAAGGTTCTTTGTTCAAGCTTAAGATATTTAAGCATTTAAACTTAAAATTTTGTGTATAAGATCAACCAAAAAGGTATAAATATATTCTCCGAAAAAGTTATTTGCCAATAATTGCGGAGAAGGTGCTGGTAATTGACGAGAAGTTGCCAGTAATTGCCGAGCAGACGCCGGTAATGATCAAACAGTTTTCGGTAATTACCCAACAGTCACTGGTAATTACCGAGGAGTCGACGGTTATTGCTAAGCATTTACTGGTAATTGCTGAGCAGTCGCCGGTAATTGCCGAGCAGTCACCGGCAAATAACTACATGGGCGTGTTTGACGTTTCGATCACAGGTACAGAAATGTACGTAAGACAAAGTATGTCTTGTGACTCTTTGAATGTTGTATTTAATTCCTTCAGTAGTCGTCGGTAATTGCCGAACAGTTACTTGTAATTACCGAATAATCGTCGGTGATTGTTAAGCATTTACTGGTAATTGCCGAGCAGTCGCCGGTAATTGCCGTGCAGTCACCAGAAATTACCCAGCCGCCCGACAAAGAAACCCCATGGGCGAGGTTGACGTTTCGATCATAGTTACAGAAAGGACAGATGTGTACGTAAGACAAAGTATGTCTTGTGATTCTTTGAACTTTGTAATTAATTCATTCATTGATATTTATTTTATAATATAATGCTTTGAGAGTAGAACAGATACTTTGTTAAGCTTAAAATAGATAACATTTAAACTTACAATGTTGTGTATTAGATAAACCAAAAAGGTAGAAACATATTCTCCGAAAAAGTTTTTGCCAGTAATTACCGAGAAGTTGCTGGTGGTTGGTTGACGAGCAGTTGCCAGTAATTGCCAAGCAGATGCCGGTAATGGCCAAGCAGTCTTCGGTATTTACCCAACAGTCACTGGTAATTGCCGAGCAGTTGCCGGTAATTGCCGAGCAGTCACCGGCAAGTAACTACATGGGCGTGTTTGACGTTTTGATCACAGGTACAGAAAGGGCAGAAATGTACATAAGACAAAGTATGTCTTGTGATTCTTTGACTGTTGTATTTAATTCCTTCAGTAGTCGTCGGTAATTGCCGAACAGTTACTTGTAATTACCGAATAATCGTCGGTGATTGTTAAGCATTTACTGGTAATAGCCGAGTAGTCGCCGGTAATTGCCGAGCAGTCGCCGGTAATTGCCGAGCAGTCACCGGAAATTACCCAGCCGCCCGACAGAGAAATCCCATGTGCGAAATTGACGTTTTGATCATAGGTACAGAAAGGACAGAAGTGTACGTAAGACAAAGTATGTCTTGTGATTCTATGAATTTTGTATATTTTAATTCATTCAGTAGTTGTCGGTAACTGCCGAACAGTTTACATGTAATTACCGAAGAATCGCCTGTGATTCTTAAGCATTTACTTGTAATTGCCATACAATCGTCGATAGTAATAAACAATCACTGGTAAATACCAAGGAATCGCCGGTGATTGCTAAGCAGTTACTGGTAATTGCCGAGCAGTTACTGGTAATTGCCAAGCAAGTACTGGTAATTACCCAGCAGATACCGGTAAAGAAACCTCGTGGGCGAAGTTGACGTTTCGATCATACGTAAAAGAAAGACATTTCTGTAAGGCCAAGTATGACTTATTAGCCAACTCGTATTAATGTCAATTTAGTTACAATTTTTTTATGCAATTTTGCATGTATTATATTTAATGATTCGTTGATATTGATTTTTTAACGATCTGCTTCGACAGTAGGACTGATAGCTCTTTCTAGTTCAAGCTCAAAAGAGGAAAAAATTAATTTAAAGTTTTGTATATACCAAGTTTGGACAAACCAGAAAGGTATAGATTATCCGAAAAAGGTATTTGTTAATTACCGAGTAGTCACTGGTAAATACAGAGCAGCGGCAGGTCATTGATGAGCAGTTACTGGTAATTGCCGAGTAGTCACCGGTAAAGAGCGAATATCTACTCCTAGTTGTCGAATAAACCATGGGAGGGTTCTACATTTCGATCATAGGTAAAGGACAGTCATTTTTGTAATCAAAGTGTTACTTCTTAGCTAGCTCGTATTAATGCAAATTAGTAGAAATAGTTAGATATTGATGAGAAAGTTTTCAATTATACTGTTCTATTTGCTGTATATTTTTATACTTTATATTCCAATAAAATGTGAATATGTTCAATTTCGAATTTAGTTCTATTTTACTTAAGCTTTCTAATCAATTTACACTTACTTTTAGCAAACTTTTAACAAGTTTATGTTAAAATCTACTATATTGGGATTGATTCCTAACCGGGAGTTAGGTGTCGAAATGTTCTGGCTCCAAAACGTCCTGGCGCCAAAATGGCGGCGCCAAAACCGCGACGCGTAAATGTCACGTATCGGAGTTCTAAATCTCCCAACAACCCGCGTAAAAGCTTTTTTAGGAAATTCAAGTAATCTTATCCAGTTAAACTTTAATGGAGAAGTGTTGTCTAGTAATATAGTTACCTACTATGTCACATCAAATATTTTCATTTATTATTTAGAGAAAATTGTCTTTGAAGATGATCCATTGCGGTTTCTCTTGTGCATAACGGTTACCCCTACCCACCACCATTGTTTGAGAAATTTACCTCATCATAAAACAATACACAATGTAAATATTTCGTCTAAATATTTATAAGGCGGTTATCTTCTAGTTGGATAGCACCTGCTACGTAGATTACGAACTAGCGCCAAATTTCCGCGGTATTCACAAAATATTAGCAACAAACCTATTTCCTGGTTAATTTCAAACATTTTACATAAAATTTAAGAAAATTGATAGCTGGGATTAGTACTCCCATAACTAGACAAAAGTGATCAATGCAATTAAATTAAAGATAGAGTGGTTGGTGACGATGCTATATGTGGATTGCGCCTACCCCGTATATATCATTTAATTGTTTTAACCATTAACTTATTACAATTATGTTGTTTAGGGTTTGTCCCTTACCAAACTGTAGACAGTGCAAGGCATGGAAAGACAGTAAATAATAGACTCTATGTTTCCTTGCCTCTGCAATAAATATCAGCGAGTATTCATAGTGATAATTTTCACTGTAAACTGTATATAAATCAACAAATGTTTCTTAGTTGTACTGAACTGCCTGCGTCAGCTACTAACCGTGTCTTACAGAAGTGTGTCTATTTTAATATATGGTCACACTTTAAAGCATTTAGACATAGTTTTTCGAAAATACTGAAATGGAATAATAATACTATAAGAACGGGTGTATAAGGTTCTAAAATATGTTTAATTTGTCCGAATTTTGACTTGTTTGCAAAAACAGTACACCTCCTTAATACAAACCATATATATCTTGTCAGTTCTAGTCCAAACTATAACAGACTGCTTACTTTCAGGGTCAACTGCCACATACCCAATCATCCAGAAAATGGTCAATATACAATTGGCGGCCAAAACGCAGACTCTTACGGAACTGGAGATGTGGTAGCACCATTCAGCGTTTTAGTGACAAATTGTGATTATGGATACCATACATCTCCACCTAGCACGGAACATTCTGTTTGCGCTAATGGAATATGGACCCCAATTCCATCAAAGTGTTCTCGTAGTTAAGCAAATAAATCACATCGAATAAGATACTAATAAAGTGATTCTAGGACATCCTCAGGCAACAAGATCAGAAACTTCGGGAGAGTGCAGCTGTCATTGCCCTTTAGTTTTGATTAAATAAAATGAGTATAAACTAGCAGTTTGTAATCAGTTAAATTCTACAATTAAAAATAGTTCTTCCTATTACCATATCCTTTTTTAATAAAGGATACTTACCCATCAAAGGCTCGTACCTGCGGTTAGTTTTGGTATTGTTAAAAATAGATGTATAATGGCAAATATGTCATCTAGACACAAAGTCAGAGCTATTATAGTACTTCAGCACCACATTTTAAATTTTTCATAACACAACACCTTCTCAAATGTAAAAGCACAAACAAAAATGGCCGTCCTCGACCAAACACAAAGTTTCAGATATAAAAAGGCTTTCATATGCAATGTGTGGAAAAATAAAGTTTGAGGTACGTTAGGGTTTGTTACAACGTGTAGAAATATCTCATGAAAACGTTTGAGAATTTCTGTAATGTTGCAAATACTCGACTGAGAGAAAACGTAGATTTCTTATGATTTAGATCGCAACCATTAAACTTTTAGGGGTATGCAAATTTCACCAATCAATTTTAGGATATATAACCTTCTTAAAATGAGCAAATCTACCAAGGCCGTGTGGATGCTGCAACTAATGCGATGTTGACCGTACAAAAACTTCCATACAAGAGACTTGAATTGTGAAAGCCATGGAGTAAAACTCGCTCTGAGGACAAAAAAATTGGTTTGGAAATAGGCACCCCTTAGTATCATTTCATAATTTATTTAATTTATTTCAATTGCTTTGTTTAGCAAATAAGCGAGCTATTCAAATTGTGTTAACTTATTTGCTTGATTCGCATAATTTAATAATTTGGTAATTTATTGCATATTAATCTTTACAAAACGGCGCGACATGCCATGCCATTTATCAGCATGATTTTAAATTTTTGCAAACCACTTTAAGATACTCTCACACGATCATTAAGTTTTCTGATAGGAATGGAAAACGACTTTTGGATTTGGATTGCTTTCGAGACGTGTATGGTTTATCTGACGGACGTTACAGGTTCATAAATTTTGTACATAGCCTACATTCCTAAACACGAGAATTTAAAAAAATTCGCTGTTGGTCATCATTATGAAAATATGTTGTGGTGATCATCAAACTGAATAACGAACTTAGACGATAATAAATTGTAGAAGAGTCTGCAGAAAAGTAGCCTAAAGTGTAAGAGCGTAGCCGTAAAGTCGAATGGCCCCACTAAGCCCCAGAAATATTAAGTACTAATTCAGAGAAAATGAATTCTTATATTGGAACTGAGAATATATACCTACATACGATCTTGAGTGAAATTAAATCGAAACTCTCCGGAACGTAGTTCCGGTAATATAATTGGTAACAGAACTCAGTTCTGCTTTAAACTCACCAAGCAATACAGAAAAATAGTAGTTTAATTTTCGTAAACAGTCTACAACAGGAACAATTAAATCAAAATGAACTCAAAATAATTTCCTACTGGAATGGATAAAGGAACGTCATCGTAGGTTTATTCCTCATGAGGAAGTGAGTTGCTATAGCAGTCAGTCGGGTTCCGTACCGCAACCTAACCTAACTTACCTTAACTTAACATAACCTAACCTTACCTAACTTAACATTTTTTTCTCATTCATTGATACTACCGTTCGCCCCCACGGAACCGCTTTCGTATTACTTCAGGAGGGATGCTGGCGTAACTTACACACTAAACACTCATGCAACATGCACCCACACTATACCACCGAGATCCCTACCTAACTTAACCTAACCTAACCTAACCTAATCTAACATAACCTAACCTTACGTAACCTAATCTGTCATAACCTAGCCTAGCCTAAACCCAGCCTAACCTAGACTAATCTAACCAGACCTAACCAAGAAAATAAGATAATGGGATTTTGTGGATGATCATGTCCCACAATTTACCTAGGAACACCACAAAAAACCTGCGTTAGGACAGACGAGGTTTCAAACTCTAGACCTTCCGAATGAAAGGTAAAGGCTCTACCGCTGAGCCATCTTCTTTGGTGATTCCTTACTAAAACCTGTGCTTCTTGTATACTCGTCCGACAACGCATAGCGCACGACAGGAGGTAGAAGCACGGCATTTTTCCGTCTTTCAGCCCTGCATATGCATGTCAAATTTGAAATGGCAGTTCTGTTTGTGTAACCATTATGGAAACACTCATTATATTTATCATTATTCATAGTTTCCAGAATTTACGAAGACCAATGTTAAATTAATCAATTATATAATTTAGTTGCATTTTCCTAGAATAAGAGTCTACTGTCGATAAGATAATAGAAAATGATTGTTATTTATACTTCCCTCTTATAAGTTCAATCTACAACTGCTGCTGAATGACGACCCACTGTACATTTCATGTACAACTAGTGGATATTTTGGTCATACGAAACGAGCGAGCTTAAAATCTTCTTCTAGAGGGTGTTCCAAATGTGGTGCACCATATACCCAAAACACGACAGAGGGCATGTCTAGGTAAGCAGAAATTTACTGTAGTGTTACAAACAAATAAAAATTAAAAACTATGCGTCACACTAAAAGCAAAGGAATTTCTAGGTTCCTTTTTCCCAACAAATTTGTTCCTGCCAGATGACGTTTTTTGTATAGCTTAATTGTGCTCTGATATCTGAAAAAATTAAATTCGTGAACATATCAGGGTAAACAGGTTACAACAATAATTGTTTAGTGAGAAGTTTTAAGCGTAAATAAAGCGTCATTTTAAATTCTGTAAAATATTTGAAAACCTATGAAGAGTTACAAAACTTGGACTGAGAAAGAACGTAAATTTCTTACAATTTAGACAGAAGGCGTTTTATTTTCTAGTACCTACGATGCTTCTATTGCTTGTTTTTGTGCTTATATTACTACTCAATTTATCTAACTAAAACTTAAACCTGCTATTATAACCCGAAATGACATCAACTTCTGATTTTTAATGTGTAGCTATATATTTTTCCTGAATTTTAAACCTAACTGTACAATGATTTGCAGCTTGCACCGAAGCATGTAATAGGTTATCTACGAGGAGTGCTGATGTTTAAACAGGAATTTGTTTATAAAACAGGGTTTTACAGCATTACAGTGAAAACTGGATTAGTTTTAGATGTAGTCTCCCTGCTTGGCGCTACTCTTGCGCCATCGATCTGGAAGCTTTTTCCGACTAAGAATTCTTTTAGTGAATTAAACAAATAAGAAACGGATGGAGCAAGATTAGGACTGTAAGGAGGTCCCACTGTTTACGTCTTCAATTGTTTTTGCAGCGGTATGAGGGCGAGTATTGTCTTTGAGGAAGCAAACAGAACTTTGTCTTCTCTTCCGCTTATTCCTGGCCGCCTATTTAACTTTATCGCGCAAAAGTGTCAAATAATAATTGCATTAATTGTATGAAGTTCTGTAATAAAATTAGAAAAAAGAAACGTCCAGTGAAAATAACAAAGAAATCCTGCTGATACCACAGTTCTTGTTTTCTTTGGCTTTGAAGATGTGTGGTGACACCATTACATGATTCATGTTTTGACCCATTTGTCACAGTAAAGTCCAAAAATTCATTTCTTTCCTTCTCATATCGTTGCTGTAAAGAAGAAGCGTTTTGCAAACAATTTAACTTGCGTTCCTCGGTCAACAAACGTGGAATCCACCCTACGATACTTTAGTTAGCTTGTTTTTTTATGACATCTACAACCCTACTGACACTAATTTGTAATGTTTGAGATATTTGACGAACTGTTGTTTGTACGTCTTGCTAAGGATATTAAGATTTTCCTCATTTTAACAATTAAGCGAAGTTGTAGGTCTTCCTACATCAGGCTCATTTTCTACACGAGTACTTCCGTCTCTAAAATATTGCGACCTTTCAAACACCCTACATTTAGAAAGACATTGATCGCAGTATTGAACTAGTGGTCTTGTAAGAATTACAGTCGAATTTACGTCTTCAAGAAATTTTATTATTACCTATGCGCTATTCCATGCTACAAGGGATTGAACTTTCCGAGGTCGATGCTGCTATTGTCAAAATAATAGTACAGCAAAACAATTGCCATGCATATTTTAAATAGAGCCACGGCCAACCCTTAGTTACTTAATTTTTACAATTGTCTTGAGATTGGGTTTTATTTTTAACATTCCTGTTTAAATTCGAACACTTCTCAAAGTATATGGAACTTTGTAGAAGGCTTTAAAAATAAGCTATGTCATTATTAAAACATGATTTTGTTTACAATACCAAAAAATTTCCCGATCAATATACATTCCCATACCGTGAATAATGGAAAGTAAAAATTATTCGGAGGCTTTGATTCCATTAACAATTTTTACCAACAGCACTACGAAACTATGAAAACAATAAGAACCGGAGCAGTACATTTGGGCGCCGTTATTTTAGCCGCCGTGTTAGCGCCAGTACATTTTGGCACCAATACATTTGGGCGCCCGTACATTTGGGCGCCAGTACATTTAGGCACCAGTACTTTTGGGCGCCGTTGTCATTATATTATTGTTACAACTCTTTTAAAGTGATAACGTTATCAAAATTTTCTATAATAAATAAAACACATGTTAACAGGTCTACAACGGTACAGGGGAAAATAATACCGCCTAATCGGAAAAAAGTACATTTTATTATACATTTTAAACGGGTAACGGCGTTTTCTTAGATGTAATTTTCAACCGTGTAGAATGCAGCAATAACAAGATAATTAGTGGTATTAAAATGTACTATATTAGGGTTGGCTGGCGAACGGGAATTGGGCGCCCAAATGTCCTACGCCAAAACGTCCTGGCACCAAACTGGTGGCACCCAAATGTCACATACTGACTAGATGCACTGTAAATTTTAGACTCAAAACTGTTGGCATTACGCTGTTTTGGTAGGTGTCAAACCACATTTTATTTTACCTATCTTGTACAATTCGCTAATAATTCAAAATAAGAAATGTTTTGTAATCTATAGTAGTTTTTAATCAAAGCAAAGTTCATTTGAAATAGGAGAATACTATAAAATCGATATTTTTTGTAATATTTTGATTTTACATTATAAACATTTAACCTAATAAACTTTTTATTTCGATACGCGACATTTGGGCACAGGCCATTGGGCGCCGGCGTTTGGGCACCGCCGTTTGGGCACCGCCGTTTGGGTGCCCCCGTTTGGGCGCCCCCGTTTGGGCACCACCGTTTGGCCGCGGAATTTTTGACCGCCAGCTAGTTGGGCGCCGGATCTTCGACCGCCGCCGGCCGTTTAGGCGTCGTTAGTTTAAAGTTTATTATTATTAATAAACAAAATTTATATTGTAAACAAACAAGTACCTATGCAAAAGCAGTACCAAGCGGCGGATGCGAGAATTAGAAATATAGTTCACGAATTTGAAGACATAACAATAATGGAATACCTCATAGGGGTTTTTCACAACTTTTTAATGGTTTGAGTGCGAAAGTGAACAATGTTTAGTGGGACCTTAAATGTAACTTTTATTTACATATTAGTGGTATTAAATGTACTATATTAGGGTTGCTGACAAATGGGAATTGGGCACCCAAATGTCCTTGCACCAAGATGTGCTACGCCAAAACGTGCTGGCGCCAAAATGGTGGCGCCCAAATACCGACTAGATACACTGTAAATTTTAGACTTACAACTATTGCCACTACGTAATCTACAGTAGTTTTTAACAAAAGCAAAAGTTCATTTGAAATAGGAGAATACTATTCATAGCATAATACGAAGAAATTGTTATCTGTGTTATTACAAACCTCGATAAGTTATTATTTTAGATCTAATTCAGAACGTCCGGTGTTACAGTGCTTACAGTTCTTTTACGCATCAATATTTTTTATAATAATCTTATTAACCTCAGGAGAAATATTCAAGAAAACCATGTTCCTGAAAGATTTTCCGAACACGGTCGGTCTGTGTTTTTTGCTCATTTGTAAGTATATATTAAGGCACTATTTATCGGAAAATATACAAAATATAAGGTGGTGACGTAATAACTTTACGTTTTAATGTGAAAATTTATGTTTTGTTAATATAAATTGTTTACATAACAAGTTGACTTACATGGATTCGCTACTCACGTATGTTCATATTTCAGGTAAAGTGATTCATTGTACTCAATTATCTCCAGGTAAAGCAGTTTGTAGCACGTAAGTAACAGAACACAACGCTGAAACGGGATCACAGTTTCTTAAAAAATAGGGGCTGCTCTCAAAATAAATCTGAGCTGTAAAAATATAGGATATATAAACAAAATTTAAATATTCATTCATAAGTAAATATAACATTAATAATAATTATGATTTATTTCCTTTATACATACTTGAACATGCTAATATGTTATTATGAAAAATATGATAAGGCAAATAATAAGTGTAGTTATGACAACAGCATATTTTATATCGGTCTCGATCTTGGTCTCGGTCTACTATCCTAAAATGCTTAACAATTTGCTGAATCATAAATGGTCGTATTCTAGAAAGTGTTAAATATAATCTGATTTATCCGAAAGGTTACCTTATAGCTTCTGCTGATTAGAGCTACATAGTAGCAAAATTGTCGGTCCTATATACCCAGAATTACATTGCGAACAACTTAATTTATTAACACTCGACTTCAATAGTTCCTTACTTCTCTTTTTGACTTGTTTAAAAATCTGTTTGTTTTGTTTGTAATTTCTGCAAATTTCTTCGAAATATTGAATCGAAATATAGTTTCACATCGAGATATTTTTTAAATTAATTTGTGTATTAGTTGACTATTATAGGTATTATTATGTGGAATTTGTTTAATAATGTAAATTAATTTTATACAAGGGAATTGTTAAAGACGTAACGATCAAAGATGAATGGACTGCTAATTTATATATGTTATTATGATAATAATCCTTTAATGCGAATATGGTATTCCAATTTGCTTCTGAAATTATCTTTTCGGTTGAAATCTAGGTAATGAATAAATCTATTTTGTTCTATTTCTAATGTAAATTCGTAAGTGTTGGGGCGTAAAGGTCAATTATTCGTCAGCAATCTCAAATGAGCTATCGAAGCATGCTAAAAATGTCATTGACATAAAGATATCAGCAGATAATTTTCAGATTGTTGTAATTGAACCTCCCATTGGTCGGGCGCGTTTCTGAAGATAACCTTCATCTAGAAATAGAAAACTAAAATAAATTTGATTAGTGCATAGTTCAAATCATTGAATTCTATTAATTTCGTTTGTTGTACATATTTGTTAATGGAGATATTATTTATTAAATAAGAGGTATCTGTAAAAATATATTAGCAACACCACAACTCACAATACAGGGTTACTCATTAGTGTGTCAAAGTCCAATTATAGCATTATTAAATTGATTTGGAAGACTATATTTTTTACCAGGTGATATAGGGCCAAAATGAGCACAGCATAAAAATGTTTTTAAATATACAGGGTGACTCGATACAGCGGGCATCTTCAAGGTATTATTTTTTGGATAGAATACCCTGTACATTTTTACAATTTTGAATTCAGTACAAAATTATCTTTCCAATAATCTCCAGGTTTTTGATGTTGGATGAGGCGTGGCCGAAGTTACCTAAAATGCTATGAAAATTTTGGTGGGCGCAAGATTTAACAAATTTATTCGGTGCATGAAGATTAAAATTAATTAAGGATACATATTTCACAGTTATGTAGCTAATTTATGTGTTAAAACAACAAAATCACCAATTATTAATTTTATTATACTTGGTGTTTTTTACACCATCGCAGTTTTAATTTACTTCAAAGGGCATTCTCTCAATTTTTTAAATGGAACACTCTGTATATTATTATAGTTTTATATTGGCACGTTACTTCGCCACAATTTTTATAAATATTGTCCTATACCTGAAATCGATATTTTCTGAAATATTTTTACTTTTCCATTACAAGCATTTAAACTAATAAACTTTTTATTTCGATATGCGACATTTGGCCGCCGCCAATTGGGCGTCACCGTTTGGGCGCCGCCGTTTGGGCGCCGCCGTTTGGGCGCCGTCGTTTGTGCGCCGCCGTCTAGGCGCCGGATCTTTGGCCGCCGGCCGTTTAGGCGCCGTTAGTTTAAAGTTTATTATTATTTGTAAACAAAATTTTTGTTGTAAACAGAAAAGTACCTATGCAAAAGCAGTACCAAGCGGCGGATGAGAGAATTAGAAATATAGTTCATCAATTGGAACACAGAAGAATAATGGAATACCTCATAGGGGGTTCTCACAACTTTTTAATGGATTGAGAGCGAAAGTGAACAATGTTTAGTGGGACCTCAAATGTAACTTTTATTTACATAATAATTCCTTTTTCTGCAGATTATATCAAGTTTTATTATTTTAATTTATATTAATAAATTCTTTAAATAATTAAAAATAAAAATATTATAAATATTGTAACACTTTACCGTATATTAATAAATTTAATTTATTATATTCTTTCTTTGATTGAAAAATTAGCTTATAGATATGTATACGGTGTGTCTCGCCAAATACCAGACGTAGGAAAATTAACATTGGTAAATTATGTTAAGATCAACTGTAGCTATGAGTTACATATTCATTCTCATGGGCAAAACAAAAAATTGAGAACAAAAATTAAATTTTCTGTGAAATAACTGTCAAAGTAATTTATTTAAAATAATAACAGCAATCAGAAAGCAAGACAAACTCGATAAACAAAATACACTGCTCAACAAAATTAGGGGAACACTTCTTTAGCCGTACAAGATTTTTCAAATTAAAGACAGACGCAAGTATCAACTTTAGTATATTGTTCTTTCAACATTACTTAACAAGATACAAACACAAATATTCTCTAATTAAACGGGTTTCTTGAGTAACACCAAACTATTGAGAGGACTACCAAAATCGAAATGTGTTTTATCACTTAAAATGCTTTAGAAATTCTGTTAACGCCCGAATACCAAGCTTTAGTAGCGCGTGTGCCCTTCATTAGCTTCAATAACAGCCTGGCAACGTCGAGGCATGCTGCGAATAAGACGTTTTAACATGTCTTGTGGTAAATTTCGCCATTCTTCCACAAGGGCCTCAGCCAACCCCTGAAGAGTCTGAGGTGCAGTAGGACGCTTTCTAATGCGCCTGTCGAGTAAATCCCAAACGTGTTTGATGGCATTTAAGTCTGGACTCATTGCTGGCCACCCCATCACTTGGATTTCTTGTTTCTGGAGGAAGTTCGTTGTTAAATTAGCGGTATGAATTCTACAATTATCCTGTTGTAGGATGAAGCCATAGCCGAAAGTGTTTGCAAATGGCACAACATGCTCTTGAAGAATCGTCTCAACATAAATTTGTGCGTTGAGACGTTGGGGAACGACAACCAAATCTGTGTGACCGTCTATACTAATGCCACCCCACACCATGACCGATCCAGCTCCGAATCGGTCCGCTTCCTGTATACACGCGGCAGTGTATCGCTCTCCAGGACGTCTGTACACTCGTATACGACCATCACAACGAGTTAGACAAAACCGCGACTCGTCTGTAAAAAGCACAGACCTCCAGTGTCGAAGCTGCCATTGCACATGTTCGCGTGCAAAGTTTAAACGGTTAACTCTGTGATTCCTGCTCAAGCGAGGAGCTGGCACAGGCCTGCGAGAAGTCATATTGACTTCTTTGAGTCGTCTGCCAAC
This sequence comes from Limonius californicus, assembly GCA_014611495.1. NCBI lineage: Eukaryota > Metazoa > Arthropoda > Insecta > Coleoptera > Elateridae > Limonius > Limonius californicus. The sequence continues at coordinate 3,337 of JABXWE010010636.1, read as the reverse complement.
CGTCTGATCGGAAATTGTCACACCGGTTGAATTTCGAAGTAGATTTTGTAGCTCACGAGCAGTAGCAGTTCGTCGGCGAAGACAAGAATTAGCAATATACCTGTCGTCCCGAGGGGTAGTTTTTCTTTCTACCCGTTTCTTGGTACTTATGCCAAACTCTACAGATAACAGATGGAGTTGATTGGAGCTGGTTTGCTACATATCGCACAGATCGACCATCTTCAAGCAAAGCAACAGCCCTCGCGACTTCAATTTCACTTAAATAACGCATTTTGGACTCAGAAGCATTGAAAAAGTCAAAACGGACAGTTTTACAGTGTCCAATAACTAATTTGATGAGTTTCAGATGTTTGCTTTGTGGTCAAAAACCACTTTGTTTTGAGACTTTCTTTACGTTTTGGCGTCTACGATGTTAACGTGCAAACGAATCACCGTAATTCTTTTTGCACTTTGTCAATAAAGGTCTAGAGAATAATATAACAAGAAAAAATGCAGCTTCCATCATTTGCTGGAAAGCTTATAGGCGCTCAAAAAAGTGTTCCCCTAATTTTGTTGAGCAGTGTATTAAAGCCATTGTTTCATGTCTGACCAATCACGTTACTCTATAGAGACACAGCTATAGTTGATCGTAACATAATTTCACAATGTTAATTTTCCATGACTGGTACTCGGTGTGACACACTGTATATATATATATATATATATATATATATATAAATTTTTGCAATACCACAGGGTATTTTTTATAGATATGAGAGATACGAGTTTATGGTGGTAAATATTAATCGTTTTATTATGTGGATTTTTATATTTGTAGTTTTCTGTAATGTTCACGATTATTATTCCTAATTTTATTAGAATTTTATTCGGATGGGTTAGGCCGGCGCCCAAACTTCCGGCGTCCAAACGGCGGGCGCCCAAACGGCCAGGCGCCCAAACTGCCGGTGCCCAAATGTCCTGTTCCGTTTTATTTCTGTCCAATCTATAATTTTCACATGAAGCGAGTAAGAATTGCAAAGAGTAAGAGCAACGCTTAACTTCTTCCAAAAATTATTGTTCACCTCCACCTTCATCCGAAGTGGTAGCCCAAATCGCCATAATATTCATTATTATACAATAGAAAACCCAAGAATTGTTGATAGATAACGACAATGGACTGCAAATGTTTGGGGAGGTATTGAGGGTATTTTGTTTTTTTTTTTTAAAGAATCGTGGAGTTGCCATAGCAACTCCACGATTCTCATCCCACCCCGCTTACCTCGGATCAGCGCACGTAGCGCTATGCACGAGTCTAACATGTCCCACCCTTGTAAAACCCCCCCAACTATGCTACCGAGTCACTCCCGCTGCTCCAGAATTAATTAAAATTCGGGCCACAACGGGAGTCGAACTCGGGTCAACCGGTTGCGAGGCGGACTCTCGCCCACTGCGCCACCCGGTCGCCGAGGGTATTTTGTGGTTGGGCTTCATTTTGTTAATAGATATCATAATATTTGTATTTCTTGCAAAGTGATTTACCTCAACTGCTGCAAATTTCCCTCCGTACGCCAGCACATTTCGCACTAATGACTTGACAGTTCTTGAATCAACCTTCGGGAGCAGGTTATTATGTCGTGGCGTTCCATAAATTGGCCACCTACATCCTCAGACTTGACGCAAACGAATTTTTTTCGTAGGTGGACATAGTCGTCAATGTGGAAATCTCAACCCATATTCTCGGGCAGCTGCTACTGAGTTTCTATCATAAAACACATACATGTAATTGATAGCGGCGTACGCTCGCGTTGTAAAAGTAAACATTATCAACGCTGCTAATAAACGCAAGCAGTGAAATCGACTTTAAGGTGCTTTACTGTTTGACATACAAGTAAATAATATCATTTCTAAAGTAACGCAGACAGTTTGTATCATTTATTGTTTCGGCTGCTTTATTATTTAATTAAAACAGGCCATAACGTCTTTAATAGTTGATTTATAGAAAATGACCACTCTTTAGTTTTAACTTCTGTTCATCTCTCCTACGTCGGTGAAGTAGTGACCTCACATCATATGACACCCTATATACCTCTTTATCACTAGAATCCCCTGTATATGATACTCCCTATGTTCTTATCAACAGCTGATCTCTCATTTCACATTTAGGTAATATTAACTTGTAATGAAATTACCCAACCATTCCTTATGTTCCGTTGAAGTGGAACCATTTTATACAAACAGCTTTCTTAGTTCAACTAATATATAAATGATAGCTACAATGATAATTTCAGTTGGAGTACCTACACCTGCCTGTCAGGTCAGTGTATAGAAAATGCTTACATATGCGACGGAATAGCAGACTGTGATGACGCATCGGATGAAGTCGTCGATCTCTGCGGTATTGCGACTTGCTCGGGCATGCAATACCGTTGCGATTATGGTGCCTGTGTAAAACTTAATGCTAAATGCGATGGTGTTAAAGACTGTAGCGATGGTTCGGATGAACAGGGATGTACTACTACAGAGAAAACTACCAACACAACTACAACTCTAAGACGCCAAATAGCGTAAGCAACTTTTCTAATAATTCTTATACTCATTTAAAATTTATCACGTTTACGAAAAACTATAACGACCTTTCTTAGGGCTAGCCAATTCAGTACTGAAACTAACAGGTGTTTATGTCCTAGATGGCTGTGGATTATAAAGCACATATCTGTTCAAGCTCAAACATCTTAATTTATTATTTATTTGACTTAAGTCCAGATCCATTTCAACTAAACTAGTTTGAATCGTTTTACAGTTAAAAGTTTACTCGGGAACAAAAAACGTATATACAGTCACATGAAATTTTTACAGTGTGCAAAGGAATCAAAATGGAAATTGGAATTATTCCATCAATGTTTACAAACAAGAATGTTTACCTACAAAGATTTCCAAATTTTAAGGTAAATAGTACCAACTTTTCCTCTGAAGGTTTGAGAAGCGCAGCGTGTTTCGAAGAAACAGGTTCTGTAAATCACAGAACAAGAACAGGAAGACCTCGTCATAGAACTGAAAATGTTGTTGAACATGCAAGAAATGTAGTCCACGAAAATCTGACAATTTCAGTACGACGGCTACCTCAACGACTAGATTTAAGCATAGGATCAGCTCACATTATTCTTTCAGAAGATCTTAACCCTTCCGTGACCGTGCGGGGTAACTCAGTTACCCCACAAGTCATTTTTTTAAAATATTTTCTTAAATAATGTATTCACGGCATTGCCCGTTCATGTATGCCTCCAATAAACATTAGCGTAGGTTAATACATCATATTTGTTAGTAATTTTGATTTTTAGAAATATTTTTTTAACTTTTT